>JACVBY030000605.1:1597500-1863928 GCA_017589505.3 Metroxylon sagu | reverse complement strand
TCTCATCCATAGCCCTTAGTTGTTATATTCCTCTCCTATAGCTCCATCTTTAGCAGTTCCAACATTATGCCTTTCCTTTCTGGTTGCGATTTAACAACGATGTGGGCCTCATTCTCGTGCAACTCTGCCATTGTAATGGAATCCCTATCAGAAGCATTCTATTGTGCAAGGAGCATCAAAATATAACATCAACATGCTAACTTATTTTTTGGATCGAGACCTCAAGTATACAGCTTCTTTGCCCATTGTTATATCCTAGTTCGTATGTTCTCATTAGACATTTGATATTACCCTACGTTTCTAATTAGAATAAAATATGCAAAGGTCTTTTTAATAATCTTAAAGTAATAACATAGTATATCATTATTAATTTTTAAAAAGTAAAGAATTTTTTGTAATATAATAATAATATTATTCAATTAAGTACTAGATAACATAGTATATCATTATTAAATTTTAAAACTAAAAGAATTTTTACATCCTTCTACATTCCTAAAGTTGCATGCTTAGTAATGTTATTGATTTGTCACAAACTAGAGGATAGATGGGATAAAAAGTACCAGATAAAATATTTATAGCATTATAAAAACATTCTAAAAATTGAATACCAATATTACAAGTAGTCTAATAAAAATCTAATATAGGATCGTTGATCATTTAAAAATTAGTAATAACATTTTTGTATTCAAAATATCATTGTGATATTAAATATGCAAAATTGTATCTATGTTTTACATATAATAAAAACTCTTTAGATTTTTTTACAATAAGCAATACAAAAATTTTTAAAATCTTATTTTTCAGCTCCTAAAGATGCTATGTACTTAATGATATCTCTAATTTTACTTACATATTTTTCTTGATGTGATATGCACATTTTGCATAAAATAATTTCTCATCTAAGATAGGATGGGAGTACTGATTGAGTAACTCACCAATAATATTATTATTAGAAATATTATCTAAACCAAGTAAAAAATTATCATGCATATAGTATTCATGTATTTGTGCATGATTGGACTTGCGATGCTGAGGGCATCGTACATAAAGTCAAATAATTTAAAACTAATAATTTATTTTTGCATAATCTAGTTGGAATCATTAAAATACATAATAAAATAAATATAAGATAACTCAAAATTGCTAATCTAGATATTAGAAGTGATTACTATTCCACCATTAAAATTTGAAAAATAAGAAATCAAATTTTTTATATTTGAATAAGATTTAGCAATATTTCAAATTTTTTTATAAGGATTTAAGACAACTTTTATATATTTTTAAGATTAGGAATGGCAATACTATGAAGCAGAAATGGAGGAAGGTACCTCTATACTCGTGCCCATCAAAAAAAATTAAACCAATAAACAACATAAGTATAAAATTTTGTATCCATATCCATACTATTGGAGATTATGTAATATCCATACCTACCCCATTATCTATTTTCTGTAGCCATTCTATACCCATTCCGTATCCACAATGCATTATTTTAATTTTTCTCTTTGAATTAAATAAGTTTGATTAATTTTTAGCTATTAGTTTCAGTAAAATTTAAAGTTGAAAGACACAAAAATCATATAATTTTTAATATTAATGAAACATAATTAAATTTTAATTACTAATAATAAAATCAACATAATTATAACAAAAAATTTAAATAGTACTTAAATGTATTTCAAGTTTGATAAAATCTCGATAAAGGTTTGTTGTACCAACCATACTGTACTAATATGATATTATTATTATATCGAGTTTCAATTGGGTAAGCATTGAATTGATCCATACTGTCCAGTACATACCTGAATTGTTCAATGTTGACTTGTACCACTTGCCACCAAGTAGTTAAAACTGAAAAAGAATAGCATGCTATCTTGGTATGGGGTTTATACTGTACCATACTGAATTGATAATGTATCAGTGCAGGTCATGGTATTAATTTTACAAACTTTGATATCGACATAGTAATGATGAAGCCCATGCCATGAGCAAGTGTTGAAGCCATTATCAAATTGGACATGTGTTGAAAGAGATAAGCCAGCTAGGAGTTATTCGCATAGGAATCAACACAAACTACACAATGATAAAGAGTGTTGGTAGGTCATTATGAGTTTTAGCTCTACTTAGATTTTTATTTTAATTCAATTAGTTATGACAATAATAGGCCTAATTTTATTAGAATTCTATGGCATCAAGTTGTTTGAGTAAGATATATTGCTCAATGCCTCAACATTATTTATAGTAGGATCGGTCAAGTCTTGTGATAGATAGGAGATATAATTGTGGTGGGATGTCATGTTAGATTTTCTACATCTCATGTTAATTAACTAGACTTAAGTGCTAATGATTTTGTTCTTATTATATAGAAGAATTGCATCGAATTCGATGCATGTTGAGAGAAATGAGCAAATGAGAAGTTGCTTGCAGAGAATCATCAAAACAAGCTTCATAACGAAAGAGTGTGCCGATGGTTCATCAGTCCTAGTTCTACTTAAATTTTTTATTTTAATTCAATTGGTTATCATATCAATGATAGGTCTAATTTTATTAGAATTTTACAGCATCAAATTTTTTGAATAGAATAAGTTTCTTAGCGTCCGTCTTATCTGTAGTAGAATTAGTCAAGTCCTCTGATGGTTAGGAGTTGTAATTTTGGTGGGATATAGTGTTGGATTTTTTTACATCTCTTACGTATTGACTAAACTTGAATGCTAATTGTTTTATCCTTATTATATAAAAAACTACAGCGGCACGCATTGAAAGAGATGAGCTAGTGAGAAGTTGCTCGCATAAAATCAATAACACAAATTTCGCAATGAAATAGTATCACTAGTTTATCGTGAGTTCTAGTTCTACTTAGATTTTTAAATTTAACTTAGCTGGTTATCATATCAATAATAGCCTAATTTTCTTGAAATTTTATTGCATTAAATTATCTGAGCAGAATTGTCCGTATCTCATTTATGGTAGAGTCCGTCAAGTCTTGTGACATAAGGAGTTATTATTATGGTGGGGCATCATAGTTGGAATTTTCTACATCTCGTATGAATTAACTAGACTTCAAACTCCATGGTCCTGGTTAGATGTACAGATTTTTTCCATGATCCTGGTTAGATGTGCTGAATTTTGATGAACCAGGTGCCCTAAAATTCCTAAGTCTTCCACCAACAGCCAAAGCTGCTAGACTCGCATTCATCAACGTAGTCTACACGGGTTGCGATACCATCAATAGATGTCTTTATTGTCCAGTAGTTTATAATGAATATGGTTGCGGTCATAGCCGCTCCAGAGTGTCTATTGTACTTTATCATGGTCTCTGTCTCAATAGGGACATGTTCTTTTTAATTTCAAAAATGATAATAAAATATTTAAGTCAAAGATTCTAATAGGCTTCCTCCTCTTCCTGTCACGTGTTTACTACGGTATTAGGACAGTGTCTCATCCATAGTCCTCAGTTGTTATATTCCTCTCCTATAACTCATCTCTTGCAGTTCAACATCATGCCTTTCTCCGGTCCCGATTTAACAACAATGTGGACCTCATTGTCCTGCAACTCCGCCATCGTAACGGAATCCCTGTAGAAACATTCTACTGCAAGGAGCATCAAAACATTCTACGGTATCTGATTAACTAGACTTCTATGCTAATGATTTTATCCTTATCGTGTCGAAGAACGACATTAAATTCGATTTATATTGAAAAAGATGAGCAAGTGAGAAGTTACTTATGGAGAACTGTCGACGCAAACTTCACATTGATAGCACTAGTGGTTCATTGTGAGTCCTAGTTCTACAAAGATTTTTTTTTTTTTTAATTCAGCTGGATGTCATATCAATGATAGGCCTCGTTTCATTAGAATTTTACACCATCAAATTATTTGAGTAGAATATGTTGTTTAGTGTCTATATCTTATTTACGGTAGACTTACTCAAGTGATAAATAGGAGTTTTAATTGGGGCAGGACATCCTGTAGACTTTTTTCTTTTTATATATATATCTCTTATCAATTGTCTAGACTTGAGTGCTAATGATTTTGTCCTCATTATGTAGCAAAATCAAAGTGAAGCCGACACATGTTGAAAAAGATGAGCCAGTCGCCAAAATAAAATCATCAACACAAACTTCATAATGAAAGAGAGTGTCACCAATTCATTATAAGTCCTAGTTCTATTTAGATTTTTTATTTTAATTCAGCTGGTTATCATATTAATAATAGGCCTAATTTTATTAGAATCTTATAGTATTAAGTTACTTGGGTCTAATTTTATTAAAATTTTATGGTATCAAGATATTTGTGTATCATATGTTAGGCGTTTATGTCTTATTTATAGTTGAGTTGGTCAAATCTTGTGATAGATAAGAGTTACAATTGTGGTGGGACATCATATTGAATTTTTCTACATCTCATATGAATTGACCAGACTTGAGTGGCATTATTTTGTCCTTATTATATAGAAAAGTCATAGTGAAATTGATATACATCGAAGGAGATGAGCCAATGAAAAGTTACCCATATTAAATCATCAACACAAACTTCATAATAAAAGAAAGTGTCACTGATTTATTAATTCTAGTTCTATTTAGATTTTTTATTTTTATTCAGCTTATTGTCATATCGATAATAGGTCTTATTTTATTAGAATTTCATAGTATCATGTTATTTGAGTAAAATATATTGCTTAATGCCTATGTCTTATTTATGGTATAGTTGATCAAGTCTTGTGATAAATAAGAGTTATAATTATGATGGGATATTATGCTGCATTTTTTTATATCTCGTGTGTATAAACTTGAATGCTAATGGTTTTGTCCTTATCATTTGGAAAAATTGTAATGGACTTGATATGCATCAATAATGAGAGAGGAAGAGTTAGGAGTTGCTTGTATAGGATCGTCAACACAAACTCCATACTTCTACTTACACTTTTTATTTTAATTTAGCTGATTATCATATTAATGATAAGCCTAATTTTTTTAAAATTTGATAGCATTGAGTTATCTTAGTAAAATGAGTTGCTTAGTGTCCATATATTATTTGTGGTAAAGTCGGATCGATGGGAGTTATAATTGGTGTGGGACATAATGTTTGATATTTTTATCTTTGAAATGAATCAACTAGACTTGAGTGGTCATGTTTTTATCCTTATTATACAGATACAGAAAATCACAGCAAATGATGAAAATTTGGTTCTTAATTTTCTTGCCATGAAGTGAACAACGGTGCTCTTAAGGAAAGAGGGATATATTACCCTGGCTTTTTATTTTATGAATTTATATAATATTTTCATTTCAATAGAATTTTTTTGTTTAATTTATTTTTCTTTTACACTGACAAAATTGTAGTCCTTCTTTGTGCTTATGCTGGAACAAGTCAAAATATTTCAGCGAGTTTTTCTACTAACTATCGCATAGGTTTTTTCATAGTTCCGGTTAGATGTGCTAAATTTTGACGAATTATTTGTTCTGAAATTTCACAAGTCTTTTGTTAAAAGCCAATGCTGCTAGACTCGGATTGATCAACCAACGCAGTCTACACGTTTATGGTATTATCAATGAATTTCTGCATTATCTAGTAGTCTGATTGATTAATCCAACAAATTGTGAGAGATAAAGAGGGAATTCTTAGGTACGTGGGAAGGATATTCAAAGAAATCAAACAGTGAGAAGGAATTCTTAGATACCTGAGTAGTTTGTGATGCATATGGTGGCAATCGTTGCCGTTCCGAAATCAAAAGGTGTCTATTGCCATCTCTAATGCCAATGTAGCAAAGATTTAGTTTTTTTTTTCTCGTTATAATAATAAATATCAATAACAAACTATAGCTAAACTTGATAAAAAGTAGCCAATGCTTGGTGTCTGCCACTAGGATGGTGGAGCACTGACCAACCCGAGGAACCAGCTAGAAAAGAATTAGTCAATATTTATTGTTAAGTCGCGCTAGTGCTAGTGCTAGTGCTAGTGCTAGTCCCTGTAATTATTCTTGGTATACTACATAACATAATCCACCACTATCAGCGCGTGGTCCAGAAACTAAAAACACCAGTTTGGAACCAATGGCTAATAGTCCACATGACTTTTAAGTCGCGTGATCCACATGCTTGGTACGTTGTTTCTACGCAGGAAAGTCATGGTTTCGGTGCAATTTACTTGATAATAAAATATTTAAATCAAAGATTCTAGTAGATTTTCTCCTCTTGTTTCCACGTCCTTACTATGGTATCCAGGACACACTCATCCATAGACCTTCGTTGCTGTATTCCTCTCCTGTAGCTCCATCTTTAGCAGTTCAGCATTATGCCTTCCCTGGTCACCATTATGGGCATGCCACTGCTTTTTCACTAAATAACACGCGATTTAACAGCAATATGGACCTCATTGTACTACAACAACTCCTCCAATATTCTATTGCACGAGGAGCATCAAAATATAACATCAAAACGCCAACTTATTTTTGGTTGGAGACCTGTTACAACTTCTTGACCTATTGCTATATCTTCTTAATTTAGCTTTTGGTTTGGACACATGACATGCAGGGCTGGAATTGGGCCCAGATCGGCCCAAGGCCCACCAGGCCGGATTGGCTTCGAATCAAGTAATGGGCTGGGTTTTCTTATATTTGGATTGGGCTTAGAGTCAAAACTGAGAGCTATATCAATTTCGGACTAGGCTCAGGTAAAGCATTGGCTTAGCGAAGCTCAATTTGAACCTGAACCTAAACTCGAATCCGAATCAAATTTGATAAATGAGCCCAAATCAAGCTCAACAAATGAGCCTAAATCTAGTATAACTCCTACTCTTTTATTATACTTGTGGCTTTGTTCTCTCACCATTTGCTGCTTGCTGGGAAGGCCTCTCCGTTCATGGCACAAAAACTTCTAAGTCCCGAGATGTTGAATCTTGGGATAATCTCTCCACTCTCTCTCTCAATTTGCTTTTAAATATGCTTTTTTTTCTCTTCGATCATCATCTTGGCTCACTTCTACTTTAATGAAGAGGAAAAAGAGAAAAAAGAAGAGAGTTATTTTTCATTTTTTCAAGCCATGGTGAACGAACCAAATAAAAGGAGCCTATCTCAACAAGAGGATCAAAGCTTCTTCATATAAGGGATCTGATTTCCTCCTAAACTTGTCTCAAACGAAGACGATGTTAAATGAAATGAAACACTGCTGAAATGAAATAAAATAAAATGCAAAGGAATTCAAATGCACTTAAAATGAAATTCATTTGAAATGCATATCAAATTTAATCTGCATGAATATCCAAGATTTCAAATGTAAGAAGTGGGTTAGCCTGATGGGTTTTGAGCCAAGCTTGTGTTTGAGTTTTGAAATAATTGTTGGGCCCCAATTTGACTCAAAACTTAAAAAAAATTTGGACCGGTCTCAGATAGAAATATGGCTCGATCCAATCCAACCCACTTCTAGCTCTAATAACATAGCCTCCTATCCCTTAGAGTATGGCTCACGGAATATGCAAGATTTATTTTTAATAATTTTTTATAATAATATAATATATCATTATTAATTTTTAAAACTAAAGAATTTTAGTAACATAATAATAAAATTATTTAATTATAATTTTTTTTATTCATCCAATATCAGACCTTAACATGTGAATTATAATTCTTCTCATTCTTTCTTCACTAATTTTGAATAAAGAATCTATTTTTGCAATCTCACGACATAATGGTTTTACTTTTGTAAAATACTAATTTATTGTCATGTTACTTTTTTGTGACGGTTATCAATTATTTTTTAGAAGCTGGAGTCTCACTTCATTTTTCTTTGAAAATCTAGAGGCCAATATATCCTAAGCGACTTGTTGTGAAGTTGCATACCTGATATGCTCCAGTATCTCCTCCTCGATGATAAGACTTAATGGCGAACATTGTCTTCCCAGCTTTAATCTTTCATTTGTTCAAGACGGCAGGGTCCTCCTATGGCGGCAGTGCGGTCTCATTACCACCTACAACTTCCCAAAGATCCTAGCTCTGTAGGTATTATTCCGCGTAGGTTTGGTTATTTAGCTTCTTAATACTACCTCCAGTTCTCAGTTCTGCCATTATGAGTTGGTGAAGATTGCTACAAGTGCCCTTAAGCAATACTGGGCTGCTAACAGCTCTTCAACAACGCACAACACCATGGTGTATAAGGCACTCACTAAAGTAATCTTCACTCAATCTCTCGCGCATACTCACTCAAGCAGCATACTCACCGCACTAAGCACGTTATCACTCTCTTACTCAAAAATAGAGCCCTACCGCTCCTATTTATATAGCTTGGTTAAGTCAGCGAACTTGGCTCTAGATGCTTTCAGCTTGGCACCAAGAAAGGCTCCAGAATAGCGGTGGTATTTCATAGAAGTCAGGAAGCCTCTAGAGTGAGAGTCGGTGGTGAACTCTTTTAACAGGCCAGGCTTGCAATTCCATGAGGGATTCCCCCTGAGATTTGCTTTGTTCCCAACAGCAAGACTTGGGGCTGGGAAGAGAAGTTGGCTACTGAGATGAGCAACAGGCCTCCTAGCATTGTTGCCCGCTGCCAGCATCTCTGATTGGCTACAGTAAGTCAAAGTTTCAAGGAACTCCCACGCCTTGGCATCCATTGCCTCTAGCTGATTAGATTCTAGAATAGATGACGAAGGCTCGCTAGTCTTCCAAGGTCCAGTGGAATCCTTCCACGAAGGTGGTTTTCTGAAATGTCGAATCCTTCCGCTAAGGTGGTTTTCAGAAATGTCGATGCATTAAAGCCCTGAGGCATTTGCTAGTACTGCGGGAATGAGTCCATCAAAATCGTTCATACCCCAACGGAAGGCTCTGAAGATTAGGAAGGGTGATGCCAATGTCGGGTGGAATTCTCCCTTGCAGATTATTAGCCGCCATAATATGAACCTAATCAATGATGACATGTTGTAAAGCTGGCCGAGGATTGTACCAGTGGGATTATTGGCAGAGACCTATAGACTTGTAAACTGGCTAATTCTCGTCTGGAATGCTTCTAATGGCGACAATTTATGTTGAGTTGAATTTAATAACAGAATTTATTACAAATTTTTCATAGCAACTATTAGAGAAAAAACAACAAACTTAGAGCTCAAGTTGGAAAGAAGCTTAACACTAGAAAAAAGGTTTAGGTTGCAGCCTGACATATATTAGAGATAATGTACTAAGACAAGACTTTAACTTCCATTAGATCTTCACCATAGATGCACACAATTACAACATTTATTATACTAGGAAATAGGTTTAGAACAATAAACGTTACAGCTTGACATTTATTAGAGATAAGATATTAAGACTTTAACTTCCACTTAAGCTTCACCAAATCTTCTAACAAACTCTATTCCCAAGGTAGGCATTCCTAATTGCACGCATAGTGGTGGCAACATCACTCATGTTCAACCTTTGTTGCACTAATTCACTGGAACAAGAAAGACCAATTCTTGCCATAGATGCTAAGCATTCTTGACTTTTACCCTCATCTTCTGCAAGTAGGATTAAGGGATCCACAATTGCCATGATACTATCAGAAAAAGCTGTCTCGACGAATTTTCGAAGGCTTAAGCCATCTTTGAACATATCATAAATAGGTCTCTTTCCAGTAAGCATCTCCAAGAGAAGAATGCCATAGCTGTAGACATCACCAGAAGTAGATACCTGACCACCTGCGCCATATTCTGCAATCCATACATTTAAATGGTTAAGCAAAATGAATAAATTCAATCATTATCTTCAATTCCAAAAGAGAAAAGAAATAGAAGAAAGAAAGTTCAGCATGAATATTTAATACCGAACAACTATGAGCCAAGAAGATGGATGAAAATAGAACAAACCTGGAGCTATATATCCGATAGATCCTCTTATTCGACTTGAGCTACTTTGGTTCACAAAGGAGTTTGCTGTAGCTTGAAACATGAATCTTGCTAAACCAAAGTCCCCCACATGAGCAACCATCTCATTATCAAGCAACACATTACTGGGTTTTAGATCACAATGAACAACAGATGGCTGACAATTATTATGAAGGTAATCTATTGCATCGGCCACATCAATTGCTATGTTCACCCTTTGAAGTAGGTTTAGACCTTCCGAATGATGATGCTCATCTAACTCTGGATGTAACCATTTCTCTAGACTTCCATTAGAAACAAACTCAAAAACCAGAGCTTTGAAATCATTGCCTCTAAAATCAACCATCGAACAACAAGTCATGACCTTGACAAGATTTCGATGTCGAGTTCTTCTCAGCACCTCACATTCAGCTAGAAAGCTCTTCGAAGCTCCTTCATATTGTAGGTTGAAAACCTTCACAGCAACAATTGTTTGTAGAGTGCCCAAAATGCCTCTATAAACAGTACCATACCCTCCTTTACCGATGAGATTGGTGGAAGAAAATCCATCAGTTGCTCTAGCCAATTCAATGTAAGAAACTCTAGGGAACTGATCTTCCAATAGAGATGTAGTAGAAGAATTTGTCCTTGACTTTCGTTTCTTTCTAAAGATGAGAAAGGAGAACAAAAGGATCATGCAGAAGACTACACCAATTATTGGAATAACTATTTTTAGCAGTATAGGCCATCTAATCTTTCTCAATGATCTCTCTTGGCATGTGGGTAGATGCAATTCAGGAACACCTCCACAGAGCCGATTATTTCCTTTGATGAAAAACCGAGTTGTATTTTTGAAAATCCCCTTCACAGGTACTTTGCCTTCCAGATTATTGAAAGATAGATTTAAATATTCCAATAGAATCAAGTCCTCGAAAAATGCTGGAATAGATCCTGTAAGTTTATTATGCGATAGATCTAACTTTCGAAGGCCCTTTATGTTGCCCAAAGATTGAGGAATTGTCCCTTGGAATAAATTGTTATCTAAATATAAGGACTCCAGCATCTCACAGTCACCAAGCGTGCTAGGAATATCACCAGACAACATGTTTCTAGAAATATAGAGATGTCCGAGGCTCTTCAATGCGCCAACTTCAGGAGGGAGTGATCCAACCAATGAATTCATATATAACTCAAGAGAAAGTGACAAGGAAGAAAGGCTTACAATCTCTTTAGGTATGGTTCCACTAAGATGATTATTTTGGAGATATAGGATTATTAGGTGACTGAAATTTCCAAGGCCTAGAGGTATGGGGCCTTGCAGATTATTCTCACCCAAATCGAGTAAAGACAATCCAGTGAGATTGCCTAGAGAAGATGGAATCTGTCCTGCAAACCTATTGAGAGACAAGCTCAATGCCTCTAGCCTCGCAAGTTTACCAATGCTTTCTGGTATGGTACCAGTGAAAAGGTTATTCTCGAAACCAAGTCGGTTTAGGTTGGGCAAGTTTTCGATTCCATGAGGGATTCTTCCTGATATGTAGTTTTCTCCCATTAGCAATTGTTGCAGTTGTGAAGAGAGGTTGACTACTGAGTTGGGCAACATGCCTCCTAGAAAATTTTCAACAAGTGACAATACCCTTAAATGGCTACAGTTTGTCAGAGAGTCAAGAAATTCCCACCCTTTGGCATCCCCTGCTTCTAGCTGATTTACTTCTACATTAAGATGGTAAAGGTCTGCTAGCTTTCCCACCTCAGATGGTAGCCTTCCACTTAAATGGTTATTTGGAAAGCCGATGTATTTAAGCCTTGAAGCATTTGTTAACGTAGCTGGAATGGGTCCATCAAACTTGTTATGACCCAAGCTAAGGAACTGAAGATTAGGAAGAGTAATGCCGATATCCGATTGAATCCTTCCTTGTAGATTGTTCAACGATGCTGCAAACGCCTGCAGTGATGAGATGTTATAAAATTTGCTGGGGATTGTACCTGAAAGATTATTGGAAGTCACAACAAAAATTTCTAGGGTCGTGAGGAGGCCGATGTCATCCGGAATGCTTCCAACCAGATTGTTGTAATGAAGGGAGAGTATTGTGAGTGATGATAGGTTACCGATAGGAGGTGGAATACCCCCAGTGAATTCATTATTCCCTAGATTTAGCTTAGCAAGCTTCATAAGGGAGGTGATGCTCGCTGGAATTTTGCCGGTGAGCTGGTTGTATGCCAAGTCGAGAGTTCTAAGCTCAGAGCAAGAGGTCAGGTTGGAAGGGAGGCTACTATAGAATGAATTGAAACTCAGGTTGAGGTGTTTCAGCCGCCGCAAGCGGCCCAATTCCGACGGGATCTTATCGAAGAAACTATTATTACCAAGGACAAGTCTCTGCAGGAAGGTGAGATTTCCAGTAGAAGGGGACAGTGAGCCCTCCAATCCCCGCGAGCTGAGGTCCAAGGCAGAGACCCTCTGCTGGTGCCTCCTACTGCATGTGACCCCCTCCCACATGCAGAAATGGACGGTGTCGTTCCACGAGCTCAAAACTCCAGAGGGATCGTGAGTTATTTGATCTTTGAAAGCAAGCAGAGAGAGATGGTCGGTCTCATTTCCAAAACGAATAGCTCCCATGGCGTCGACTCCGGATGGCGCCAGTAAGCGTGAGAAGGCCCAGAGCAAGAACAAGGCCAAACCCATGTCCAGTATCCGTTCAGGTTTCATGCGCTCTCGTGGAAGAAAAATCATGCTGCCCTGCTTAAGAAACACCGTTGAGAGGTAGTAGATGGCCAATCAAATTTAAAAAAAAAAAAAAAAAAAAAACACAAGGTTCGTCAGGTTTCGAGTTTTCTTTATCCATACCTGGGTTGTTTTAATGGTGTCAGCAGAGAAGCAAATCCTCATGGCGCGAAGTTACTCGTGGCTTGCAGGGTCATGAATGAACCCCTTCATGAATTTATAGATTATGCTGGACCTAGATTCGCATTGAACAACGTACTCTACACGTTTGACGTCCACATGTCCAAGAAAAGTGTCATAAATTCATTGTTTTGGCTATGAAACCCCACGTCCAATCTTTCTGACCATGCCAATATTTTTTTTTTTTTTTCTTTTGATCCTAGGGACCTGTCTGACTACTTTAAGCACCGAAAGTAGCAAAAGAATGCTAGACTTTTGGTGCAAGTTTATAAGCGCCGAGGATTAAGGCTTTGCATCTGATGTATTTCTTTTCTTTTTCTTTTTCTTTTTCTTTTTTATAAAGGATAAATGAGGAAAAAGCGGTTCCTCCCATCAAATTTATTGATCAAGTCATGCCTACGAGGAAAAAAAAAAAGAAAAAGAGTTGAGAGAAGCAAAAAGATTGTTGCAAGATTGAGAGTGAGAATCTATCCATTTTTTACAATAAAAATTTCTTTACAAGTTAAAGCTCTCTAGAATTTTATGATGTATCACTAATTGCAATGCTTCCTTCTACAAGAAGGTTATTGTGATTCTTTCTTTTCATATTTGTCATATAAAAGTCATGGACAACTGATCCCATACTTTTTTTCTTACCTATTTGTACCTTCTTCCTTCTCTGTTTGGCTCAAAGCTCATTGAAAGTTGAAGGCAAACCTCTCGATCCCATACTATTTGCTAGATAATCTAACAACAATATCAAGAATGAGCAATTAATGAACAGGTAATCTGTGAATTTTAAGGTATCCCAGTACAAAACACATCCAACGCTCGCTAGCCAACCCTTTTTAGCTAGAACTTCACTAAGTATACAGCTTGTTGTAGAGTGCAATCGAAAGGAAAACATTGATTTTCTTTGAGATAAAAGCTTTCTATACTACCTCATTATAGGGGTACTTTATACCATAGTTATTGAGAAATATATAAAGGGATCTAACTACTGAGTACTTACCATCTCTATCTAACTTCCAAATTGGCTCATCTGCCTCAGATGCAGGGAGAGAGGAAATCAGTATAATATGAAGTTCTTGCTAATTCTCTGAGGTTAAAAGGGGATCTTGAACTCTAACTCACCACAAATCCTCTCTACGGCTCCACATCGAGGCTACTGAATAATTCTTCTTAATAACTCTCCCATATAACTCCTTGAAAAGAAATGAGAGTGTTGTAGGCGCTAACTAATTGTCTTTCCAAAATCTGATATTCTTTCGATTATTAAGTCTGAAGGCTGTGCAGTTTCAGAAAGCATTCAGCTCATTGCAGATATCCCTTCAAACTTGGAAAGTCCTCTGAAGCCTACAACTTGCCCACGTGATGAAGCGATGTCTCCAATAGAAGGCTTTAGTGATAAGCTTAGTCCAAAGAGTACTCTCATCCCCTTGGCTATTTAGATACTTCCATGCCTCTTTTGCCAACAATGCTGTGTTCATGCAATTTACATTCTTTATACTAAGCCCACCATATTTTTTATCTTAGCAAACCATTTCCTAATTAACAAGGTAGTGCAAGCTGCTCACTAACTCCTTTCCTTTCTAAAGAAAGGTTCTTCTAAGTCTGTCAATCCTGTAGGATGCCAACTTTGGCAAATGAAGTACGGATATCATGTAGAAAGATAGAGCAGTAAGAACCAAGTTGATCAGGCATACTGTTACTCCAATAGAAAGTAATCTACCCTTCCATGATGCAAGTCTTCTTCTATCTTCTCTAGGACTGGCTGCCAGCTATATTTTGGTAATCTCCAATCATTTAATGGAATCCCTAGATATGAAAACAAGGGACTTCTTCACTTGCAATTCAGCAGTGTTGCTAAAGACCGAGCCATCTTTTCATTGACATTCAAGCTGATCATTAGGCTTTTATGGAAGTTGATCTTAAATTTTGATATATTCTCAAATGCCAAGAGAATTGCTTCGGTAGTAAATAATGAGTTATCTACAAAGTATAAGCTCCTGATGCCGTTGAAATAAGAAGTAGCCCTAATGCCTCTAACCAATCCAACCTATCCTCCTCTTTTTAGTATTTTGGTGAGAATATCTGCCATCAGGATGAATAGCCCTGGAGAGAGAGGGTCACCTTGGCTAAAACCCTATTTGCATTTGATCCACTTATTCAGGTCCTTATTAACTCTCACCCCTACAGATGCTAATTTGAGTATGGCAAAGATCCAATCAATCCATTGAGTTGGGAACACTCTGACTACCATTACATCTACTAGAAATGCTCAGTTGATTCTATCAAAGGCCTTCTTAAAATCAAGTTTGCAAAGCATCCTTGGGTTGCCAAATCTTTTATGGTAATTTAGCATCTCATGAGCAGAGAGGTAATTCTCAATAATTGATCAACTTTTAATAAATGTTAATTGAGCTTTATCTACAAGAAAGGATAGGAATTTGCTAGCTTGGATGCCAGTATCTTAAAAATGATTTTGTAAATACTGTTGAGGAGATTGATAGACCATAAATCCTTCACTATAAGGGCACCATTCTTCTTATGGATCACAATGACATGAGCATAATTTAGCTTCTTCATGTCTAGAGCATCCCTGTGGAAATCCTGAAGCACCATAATGTATCCCAATATCTTTGATAGAAACAAAGAAAAAATCTATCAGGACTCAGTACTTTTAGAGCTTCAAGAGAGAATATCATGAGTGAATGGCTCCACTAGCGTGCTTATGTCAACCACGGATGGTCCATACAGAGGGTTCCAATCCATACAGGCCGTTGGGGCAGATGAGACTCCGAAGAGGCTTTTAAAAATTCCATGCAACTTCGTGGAGATTTACTCTAGAGTGGTTAACTCCCGTTGCTGAAGTATTGTGGGCCTTGATCATAGTAGAAAACCTTAAAACCCAACCATTTTTTAAAGATTTGTCTTTTTTTTTTTTTTTTTTTTTTTTAATTTTTTTTTAACCACCCTGAGCATAACTGCCTAAAGAGCAGCCAGCGGAGAAGACAATGCATCCCCGTCATTGGATGAAATGCTACCCCGTATCTTGTTTTTGGGCTATTCCTCTTTGTTTACATTCCATCGACTTTTTTTTGGTGCTATTCTGATCCAATGATGTCATATTTAATTGTACAGCCGCACAGACACTTAACTATATTTCATACAAATTAACTAGACTTGAGTGAAAACTACAGGGAATCGTTAAAACTCGGTTCTTAATTTTTTCTCTTTACCAAGCTTAAGGAAAGAGAGTTATATTACTCTTGCTTTTTATTTTATAAATGTATACAAGATCTTTGTTTCAATATAATTTTTTTTTTTAATTCATTTTCTTTTAGAACGATTAAATTGTTGTGCTCCTACGTGCTCATGCTGGACCAAGCCGCGTTCTATTCTACCACCTATCGAATGGAATTTTTCACGGTCCTGGTTAAGATGTGCTGAGTTTTGACTCATAGTCTTCCGCTAAAAGCCAATGCTGCTTTAGACTCGCTCGGACCAACGTAGCCAACACGTTTGTCGTCCGCTTGTCCAGAAAAGTGACGTTTGAATTCGTTATTTCGGCAATGCAACTTGTTGACCGGAGAACCAGCCTTTTGCTACCAAGCTAATATTTATTTATTTATTTAATTTATTTAATTTTGGCCGCAGAATCTATCGAACTACTTTTAAGCACCAGTCACGGCAACAATTCTGTATTGGTAAATTAAGCCTGCAAAAGTGGCCATTTAATGCACCACTAGGAATGGGGAGCCTTATTTTTTGGATTGTTTGACCTTTTTTTTTCATGAAACGAGATAACAATTGTTGAAAGTTAAAGAAAAAAAAAAAAAAAAAGCATTTTATGTGGAATGATGGCAACGCGTCTTCATTCAATTACAAATTAAGAATCACTTCTCATAAGAGTGGAATGGAAAGAGTATTGCTATGATCATGCTTGAGCTCGAATTAGTTGCAAGAATCTAAAATTACATAAATAAAAGTTAAAATATTAAATAATTATTAAAATTTATAGTTATATCTATTTGTGCCGCTTATGATTCATGCAAAATCTGTATGGTGTCCTCTAATCAATCATAGCCCCAAGAGGAACCATTTCATTTGTCTCATTTGTCTTCTCATGTATAGCATGGGATCTTTTTTTTTTTCTTATTCCATTTTATGTTGTCATTCAAAGAAGTTTAACAACTCTTTAACTCTCTTTATATAAGAGACTAATTAGAGTTGGAGTTAAATTATAACTCATATACTTTCATACTACACACGCATATATACAAAATCAAATTGAGATGGATCTAGCCTAATACTTTATGTATCGTATACTTTATTTTGATCTATACCGGTCATTTAATTTAAGTCACATTTAACTTGTTTTTACAAATCATAAAAGTTTGAAGTCAATGGTAGTCCACAATAAGTTTAGAAACTTACATTCTCCTGCTTGGGAAATATATATTGCTAAGCTTTAAGAAAACATTTTTTAAAAAATTTTAGAAAAATGACTCTCAGCATGAACAACTTTAGTGGCCACATAAAATATGATTCAGATTAATATATCTTAATATAGATTCCGATCCAATAGAAAATATCAACATAGAAAAATGGCGGGCTTGTGCTATTTACTAGCATAATTTCTTCTATAATTACAAATATTAATATTTCACCGACATGAAACCTTATATATAGTAAAGTATACTATGGAACATAGCTAGTACAAGTGATTTAGAAATATATTACATATTAATTCTACATCCAGTTCTTTTTATAGTCTTAAAAAGACCCTTTATGGGATTTAATCCCCTGTGCACTTTAATTTTAAGAAAACTTTAATGCCTCTGGACCAAAGCATCAAACTTTTATGTTTCTAAACTGAAGTGCTAAACTGTATGAATTTTTTTATGGTTCTAAACTGAAGCCTTTACACTTCTAAACTAAAGTGTTAGAATCTTTATATCTTGAGATTATATAAAATGTATGAGCTCATTCAAAAATAAGCATGAATGTAATAAGCAATGCTCATATGTGCATACATATAACTGAAATAAATCAAATAACTAAAAAATAAACTTTATTAACTTTAAAGCATTACAGATAACAACTTTGACAATATCCATAGATTCAAGTTTACAGAAAACTCCCATTAACCAAGAACATCAAAAGATAACAAAATATTCATATTTTCAACATGCTTATGAAAGCCAATAGGCTTAAGCCCCTTGGTTAATGGATTAGCAATCATATTTTCTGCAGCAATATATTCATAAATTATGTGATCATTGTCAATTGTTCTTTAACCTTTAAGTACTTTATATCCATATACTAAGCACAATAAGAGCTTTTACTATTCTTTGTAAAAAATACTGTAGCTATATTATCATAATAAATCATTAAAGCCTAGAGATGGAATTAATAACCTTTAGTCTTGAGATATAATTCTTCAGCTATATCGCTTGAGTTCTAACTATAAAACAAGCCATTACTTCTGGTTGCATGATAAAAATAGCTACTATATATTATTTAGAGTTCTTTCATGATATTGTACCCCTAACTTGAATAATTATATAAATAATAGTCAACTTCATATCAACTAGACATTCACCAAAGTCTATAATGGTATAGCCAGCAATATCAAGATGATCAATCCTTTTATAAGCAAGCATATGTCTCTTAGTTTTCTATAAATATTTAAATATCTTCTTTATTCTTATCCAGTGTTAATGATCCCATACCGGGGCAAGTGATTTAAGTATCTAACTTAGAATAAGTATTCATTTGGTGGCTTAGTGGGGCACGCTAATGGCTGCCACTAAGTATTGAATTAGGGGAGCACACGCCAGCCTACGGCCTAAGCAGGAAGATTAGTCAATATTTATCGGCACGTCCGCACTGGAGCAAGTGCATGTAATAATAGTTGCCACCCCATCAGTGCACGCTCCAAAACATAAAATGACTGCCTTAAAAACCAATGACTTATGGTCATTGATATTTTATTTATTTATTTTATTTAAGAGAAGTGCTTACGTTTGATCAGAGATGGCAATCCGGCCATGACTCCACCCCCAACTAATCCAGAAAGTGATTGGGCTGTCACTAGGTTGACTTTGCTTAACCATTCATGCAATGGATCAGGTTTGGAGTGTAAAATTCTTGACTTTTTATTCTGTTCCAACGTATTTAATAATTGGTCTGGATTGATCATTTATCAACTTCTTTAATATTTGGTTTCTTCCAGCACCTTGTTTCCATTTCACTTTTTAATCAAATCAGTCAGTGGTTGGTTCCCCACCATTTTCCTTTTTATTTTATTTTTTTAAACAAAAGAGTTTTAACTGACATAATTACAGAACAACTCTTTTAGGACCAATGTAACACCTATTAATCCACTTGAGCATTTATTTTAAATACTTTTGTATATGGAGTTGGTTAGGGCTAACAATATACGAGGGGTGTAGACAACTTAGCATCACCTATTTATCAAATAGTTTGCGTGCATGCGATTGAGTTATTTTGTTTAAGATATAAGGTAAGTTTGATTTTTGATTTCTAACTTGCTGAAATTTGTGCATTATACTATTGGGTATGCTCGAGCCTTTTTTTTTTTTTTTTTTTTAAAGCTTGGTATGAAATTGAGCCAGAGAATAAGTATCAAGTTCAAGTTTGACTCGATCAATTTGGATTCAGCTGGTCTAATTAGATTTATATACAAGATAAGCTTGAGTTTGTTATAACATATGACAACCTACCATGAGATTAAGAAACAAAATAGCTTCCTAGCTAATATATTAGATCCCTTGTTCAAATTATGCACAAGTTATGCAGCAGACCAATCTACTAAGGATCGGGTGATGGAAAAAGATTGAATAAAAGGAAAGGAGAAAAGAAAAAAACAAAAAAAAAAAAAAGGAGAGTATGCATACGGTAGTGGAGACCGATGAGAGAATCTATTTCTTTTGAAATGGTTAGATAAACTTCAATAATTAGGAAAGACCAGAGTTCTTGAAAATGTGGGGTGAATGGACTAAAATAAGTAGAGTCAATGCATGGGGTGAAGTTGAAAGAGAGCTTCTATAATAATAATAATAATAATAATAATAAGATGAGATTCAGTTCGGAGGCTTATTTTTTTTAGTGAGATATGTTTTGAAACTAGAAGTTTATGAGATCTATAATTCCGAGGAAGAAAAAAGATTTTGGCCATCACTAAGTCCTTAACTAACCAGTCATAATCTAGGGAAATTTAAAAATCTTACTCAAATCTTATGTCAATGTGACTAGAGCACCATAGCTAAATGATCACCACCCTCGTTTCCAAGCAAAAATTCTCTTAGATTTAGACTCGGATTTATATTTGAATCCTCAATCAAGTAAGGATATCAAAGCTTGAATAGGAAGAATATGTAAGTATTCATGCTAACAAATGTTTAGTTTTACATGAACTATGTATTTGAAAAATCTTAAATACTTATATATGATCTAAGAATCCAAGTAATATGTTTTAACTAATTTTTTTTGGGTAAGATCTTGAATTGTTGTAGCCCTTTTGATCATCATTTAAACCTATATATTATTACCGTAAATTCTATCACAATTGTGCCCCATAGCATGCCAACCATGTCAAGGGCTTGTTTTGGAACAATATGTTACATACGGTTGGATCGGATAGGATGGGTTGAAGAGATGGGAAGGAAAAGGTAGGAAGGATAGTAATGAGGCCCAATCTTGCAGGATGATGATGATGATAAATCTTATGAGATCTTTTTTCATTTCATAGTGATCAAGCCTCATGACTTTTGCATGGTCTCTCTCATTCTCTTTTTCTTCTCTTACCTTTACATTCTATCTTCTATACCATTGCTGAATCTTGCCGGAACTAGGAAGATATTACCAAACAAGCCTCAAGGAGTTATAGAGGATGGAAAGAGACCTGATTGTAATGGCAGTGTGTTAAAAGGTAGAAATGGTTGATGCAATCTAAGGTTCAATTTTGCCACATAGTTGACGTCCCATCCCTCCCCAAACCCCCTCTTGATTTGGTGATTAATTAGAAAAAAATTCTCTGCTAAATGATCAGGCTTAATTGACATGATCGAATCTCCTGATGTCCTTATATTCTAGGCAACTAGTATATTAACATATGCCATGCACATAAGGACCTTATGGTTCGGTGCCATACATTTGAGTGTTGGGTAGAAATATAATGCACTGCAATTTTATAATTAAAGAGCCATCTTAAATATTAGGATTCTAATAGACACCATAAGAAGGGAGAGAAATAAAACCACCCTACAATGTCTATGCTTCACTCCCAAACCACACCCCTAGGTTAGGATCCACCATATAATCCTCCTCCTCTAAAAAAAAAAATAAGAGAGAATAGAGCTAAACACCGAGTAAAAATTTTATAAATACCAATATAAAATATTTTAATATAAATGATAATATAGTAATATTACATATACTGAGATAAATGTTGCTATAAATACCATATATAAAACTAAGTATTAGTATAAAATAAATCTCTTGTTTATGTTGTTGAATATTGCTACCTATCCATTTTTTACTACTTGATTAGTTATATGACTCTATATTAAAGTCACGAGAGCGAGTGTCCATTGGGGCTGATCAATTATAGTTTCACTGTTCTACGACTTCCATGTCAATTAGAGATGGCGATTGGGCCAAATCGGATCATTTCAGATCGGATCAATTTAGGTTCGAATTCTTTTTAAATTCGAGTTACTTTTGGATTCGAATCATTAAAGCTAAACCCTAACCCTAAATGGTCAAATTTGGATCAACCCATTAGGCCATTTCGGATTGGCTTAGTTTTTTTAAAAAAAAATTTAATATACACTTCTTTCTTATTCTTTTTAAGTAATATATCAATGATTAATTCAATTCTTTCTTTTCTTCTTTTACCCATTTATTACTCTAAATGCTAGAACAAATCGACACGAAATTGCAACATGATTAAACATTAATAAAAATAATTATTTTAAATTTATAAAATAAAAAAATAATATGATTAAGCAATAGTCCACAAAAGTATACTTTTAAATTAAATAAATATTGATATTATATTATTACTAAGATTATAAAATAAAATAAGAAAATATTGAAAATGTACTTAATTCTATATATTAAAAAAGAGTAAACTTATGTTTAATGTTACTTTTTTTTATCGCCTTCTTAAGTATGTTTGAAGCAATTGATGCCGATCATTCAATAACATTCAACTTAGAAAAAAATATACTTTTAATCTCATTATTTATTAAGTCACATGAGCATCGACTATATCATATATCAAAGAATATAAAATATTAAAATATTAATCATATAAACAATCTAATTGATAATTCATAAAATTATATAATATCATCTATATAAAATTATAAAATTAAAATAAATAAAATGAAAATATTTCTAACCTAAATATCATTTTCAGGTTATTTGGATTACCCATGATCTGATCCAATCCAATCCTAAAATTTATAGTTATTTCAGATTTGGGTCAATAAAACTAAAACCCTAAACCTAATTTTTTCAAAGAATTCAAATTGGGTTTGTGGGTCAAAAGAGACTTCTGCTGCCTCTAATGTCAACATAGCAAAGATTTAGCTTTTTCTTTTTCTTTTCTCGCTATAATAATAAATATCAATGTCAAGCTATAGCCAACCTTGATAAAAAGTAGCCAATGCTTGGTGCCTGCCACTGAGATGGTGGAGAGCAGACCAACCCGAGGACCCAGCAAGAAAAGAATTAGTCAATATTTATTGGTAAGTCGCGCTAGTGCATGTAATTATTCTTGGTATACTATATAACATTATCCACCACTATCAGCGCATGATCCAGAAGGCTAGTGGATATAATTATTCTTGGCATACTATATAACATTATCCACCACTATCAGCGCATGATCCAGAAGCTAAAGACACCAGTTTGAAACCAATGACTAATAGTCAGTGATGTTTCATTAATTTAGCAAAGGGAAGTGCTTAAATTTGATTAGAGATGCAATTCTGAACCTGAAACTAATCTAAAAATAGATCGAGCTGTAACTAGAATAACTTTTCTTAACCATTTATCAAATGGGTTGGGTTTGAGTGTAAATTCCTGACTTTTTACTCTGCTCCAACTTGTTTAATAATTGGGCTGGATTGATCATTTATCTACTTCTTTAAAAGTTGTCTTCTTCCAGCACCCTAGTTTTCCATCTCATTTTTCTAACACGACCCATTCATTGCATAGTTTGTGTATATCAGGCCAGGTTACTTTATTTAATATATAAGTCAGGAGGAAGTGATCCAATGAATGAATTCATAGATAAATCAAGATAAAGTGATAAGAAAGCAAGGCTTAAAATCTCGTTAGATATGATTCCATTGGGATGATTGTTATGGAGGAACAATGGTGATAACTGACTCAGATTTCCAAGGCTTGGAGGTATGGAGCCTTGCAAATTAATCTGGTCCAAAGAGAGTGTAGTCATCAAGTGAAATTGCCTAGAGAAGATGGAATCTATTCTGTAAACCAATTGAAAGAAGAGATTAGTAGCTCCAAAGAGGTTGCCAACTTTGAAAGTAAGCAGCGATAGATAGTCAGTCTTGTTTCCGAAATGAATAGCTCTCATGGCATCGACCTTAGATGGAGCTAGTAAGCGTTACCAGAGCCAGAACAAGATCAACCCCCATTCACAATATGTTCAAGTTTCTTGTTTTCTTGTGGACTTGAGTAGTAGGTGTCTAATCAAATTTGAAAAAAAGGCTATAAAGGTTCATCTGCTTCTGAGTTTTTTCTCCACCGATATCTGATTTTTTTAATGGCATATGTAGATAAGCACATTCTTGCAAGTAAGGGTGAGTAACGGGTTAGAATTATCCGCGAACTGTTACTAACCCGACTTGATTGGGTCAGATGGCACCAGCCCAACTTGATTGGGTTGGATTGGTTCGATTTTAAGTGCTCGTCGGATTGGTTCTAAATCTAAATTTAGGAATCAAATTAGGGGCCCTAAATATATTTCACAAGTTATCTACTATCTCTAATAAAAATATTTGGTGTTAAATTGATTGATAAATATATAACTAAGGAAAAAAATAATAGTCATTAGGTATTAGAATAGTATAATCTCAAAGAAAAAAAAAATTAAATAATATTTATCAATATTATGAATTTTTTTGAGCATGGCTTTTAATCTCTCCCTAACTTTTATAACAAAGAAAAGAACGTTTAATATATTACAAATGACAAAAATGTAAAAATAATTGTAGCTCATCCATAAAAAATAATTGGGTTGGTTCTGAGTTGATTTCAAGATAGAATTGATTCAGTTCTAAGTTTAAAATTTTGAAACCAATCTTGATTGAATCGATTTTTCATTTTAATTTGGAACCTCTCTAATTTGATCCATGCTTACCCTTACTTCCGGGCTTCAATAGGGAAAACAAGAATCTTGCCTTCAGCGCTCTGGCCTAGAGCTATTTGCAGCTTGCTTGGTCATAAATGCACCTACCTTTCTGAATAGGAGTTATAAGTGTGGTCGGACATTCTATTCGATTTTCAACAATTATCTAGGCTTGAGTGCTAAAAGTTTTTGTAATATTGAAAGAAATGAGGTAGTGGGAAGTTGCTTGCACGGAATCATCAACACAAACTTCACCATGAAAGAGAGTGTTGCCAATTAATTGTGAATCCTTAGTTTTACTTAACTTTTTTATTTAAATTTAGTTGGTTAACGTATCAATGACAGACCTAATTTTATTAAAATTTTACAGCACCAAGTTATATGCGTAGAATACATAGTGTCCATCTCTCATTTATAGTATAGTTACATCCGTTTGGTTGTAGGAAACTCAAAGTATTTTTTAGAAATTTTTTTCATGAAAAACAAATTCATGAAGAAATTAGGATTTTAGGTTTAAATCTAATATTTTCTAAATAAATTGAATAAAATATTAAAGGGCAAAGTGTAACACTGCCATCTCTCCTCAATCCTCATTTGGAAAGGAGAGAGATAATGCTCGAAAGTAAGTTCCTCAAAAGAGTATACCTTGAAAATAGATTCTAAGAAAATAAGTTTGGTATGTTTAAGGAGACTTGTGAAGCACATTTTCATATTCTATGATAATATTATATAATATTACATAATAATATAATATAATATTATTATTATATTGTAACAATAACATGCTTTAATTATAATATAATATGAATTATTGAATAAAAAGTAAATTCTTTGTTAAGGTACTTTTGAAATTAAAAAGAATTAGCCAACTTGTTGGTCCATAGAAAAGTTACTTTCTAATATCTTTCATGTATTTGGTTCGCAAAAATATGTCTCTGGATAGGAATCAAAATCGCTCATTCCGATTTCAACTATTTATTTGGGTGGAATTAAAATCTGATTCTAATTCCATCTGTATTGAGAATCATCTTTTAAGGATGATTAGAAATTCAGACTCTTACTATTCCAATTCCATCTGTAATGGGAATCATCTTTTAAAGCAGATTAAAAATCCAAGCTTTTACTCAAGATTGCATTCCCATTCTAGTTCTAACTATTCTCTTCCCTTTTGCTCACCCCTCCTCTCTTCTTTTCACTCGATGCCACCAATAAGCCCTCTTATCATAACATCTACAATACAGTGAGTGGTAGAAGTAGAAATATGCACTGTAATCGCATATTAACAAAATAAAATTAAATCACAATCAAATCCCAAAATAAAAACCCGACTCTTCTTTTTTGATTCGGGAGAAATGATGAGCTAAGAATACAAACCCGTCGCACTAATCTTCTAGATATTGATTGAATAAAATATCTTCTATTTTAAATAAACAATTGTACTTAACAAGTATATTATTCTAGAGATTCCAATTTTGAGAAATAAAATTGAAGATCTAAGCTGATTTTTTATTCAAAGATTTGGATAAACCAAACAACAATAAGAATCAATTTGATTT
The DNA here is from genome assembly GCA_017589505.3 of Metroxylon sagu. Classification (NCBI taxonomy): domain Eukaryota; kingdom Viridiplantae; phylum Streptophyta; class Magnoliopsida; order Arecales; family Arecaceae; genus Metroxylon; species Metroxylon sagu. The sequence goes on along the minus strand of JACVBY030000605.1, from coordinate 1,838,252 downwards.
TGATTTCAATTCTCATGTGAACCAAACAAATGGAGAAAATAAATAATTTTAATTTTGGTTTAATTCTAATAGAATTTGATTCTGATTCTGATTCGAATTTCAATATCAAACTAAACGAGCTCTACATTGCATGTGCAGCATCCAAATATGACACCAATACACTAATTTATTTTTGGATAGAGACTTGTTACAGCTATCTTAATTTAGCTTTTGATTAGAAACGTTCCTATAACCACACATCCCTAGGAGTATGGCTTTAGGGTGTGCAAGATTTATTTTAATAATTTTCATAATAACACAATATATCATTATTAATCTCTAAAAAAATTATTAATATAATAATAAGATTACTCAATTACATCTTTCTTTTATTCACCTAGTAACAGAATAATTTAACCATTTTGCTGCTTTTACTGCTCACTTAAATTCTAATCATAGCCCGATACTAAATGCCTATGGCTCTAAAAAGATAAATAAAATATAGTATGAATAACTTAGTAATAAGAACCCACAGACATCTTAATAAGTACCTATAAATAGTTTCCTATGAGGAAAAATTAAATCTTATGGGTTAAATTTTCTTTCAGATTTATGATCCAAAACAAACAAAATTTTGCAAAAAATGTATAAAGATTTTATCAATATAAATCAATATAGGCAACTGTACCTAAAGGAGCTATTTTGAGCATATAGACCATGAGGCAATTCAATTATTGACTTTATATAATTGAAAAAACAAACATTATAGAGAAGATATAAAAACTTATCCAAATAATGTGAATAAAATATTGAAGGGTAAAGTGTAACCCTACCATCCCTCATTTGGAAAGTAAAAAGATAATGCTCGGAAGGAAGTTCCTCAAAAGTACATACCTTGTAAATAAATTTTGAGAAAATAATTTTGATATATTTAATCAATAATGATAAAGAAACTTGTGAAGCACACTTTCAAATTCTATAACAATATTATATAATATTATGTAATTATATTATATAATGATATTATTATATTATTATATTGTAATAATAACATATTTTAATTATAATATAATATGAGAATTCTTGAATAAAAGGTAAATTCTTTTGTTCATGGGGTTAGGGTACTTTTGAAATAAATAAAAAAAATAAGCCAATTTCTCAATCCATAGGAAAGTTACTTTCTAATGTCTTTCATGAGTTGGATTCACAAACATTGGTCCCTATAATGGGAATCGAAATCACTCGTTTCGATTCTAACTATTTGTTCAGGTGGAATTGAAATCCAATTCCAATTTCATTCAGAATAGAAATCATCTTTTAAGAAGAATTAGAAATCCAAACTCTTATGCAAGATTGCATTTCCATTCTAGCCCTAACTGTTCTCATCCTTCTTGCTCACCTGCTCCTTTCTCTTTTTCTCATTCGATGCCACCCATGAGCCCTTTTATCACAACATCTATAATACAATGAATGGTAGAACCAGAAGCATATACTATAATTAGACATTAAAAAATATAAAATTACAATCAATTTCCAAAATGGAAACCACGATAGACTCTCCTTTTTTGATGTTGGAGAAAGGAGGAGCCAATAATACGAACTACCATGCTCATCTTTTAAATATTGACTAAATAAAATATCTTCTATTTTAGATAAACAATTACAATCAACAACTGTCTTATTTTATGGATTCCAATTTCGAGGAATAAAATTAAAAATCTAAGTTAATTCCAATTCTAAGGTTTGGACAAACCAAACAACAATAATAGGAGCCAATCTAATTTTGATTATGATTTTCGTATGAACTCAAACAAATGAAGGGAATAAATGATCACAATTTTGATTATAATGGAATCAAATTTCGATTTCGATTCTAATTCCAACGTCGAACTAAATGGGCGCTATATTACATATGAAGCATCAAAACATGACATCAATACGCTAATTTATTTTTGGATCGAGACTTGTTACAACCTATTTGCCTATTGCTATATCCTAATTCAGTTTTTGATTAGATACATGACATAGCCGCACATCCCTTAGAGTATGGCTTTAGGGAATATGGAAGGTTTATTTTTAATAATTTTCACAATAATATAATATATCATTATTAATTTCTAAAACCAAAAAATTGTAGTGATATAATAATAAAATTATTCAATTATAGCTTTTTTATTCGTCCAATATCAGAATAGTTTAACCATTTTGCTGCTCACTTAAATTCTAATTATTGGACAATACTAAGTATCCTATGATTCTAAAAAGATAAGTAAAATATAGTATGAATAACACTTTAATAAGAATCCATGAGCATCTTAATAAGTTCTTATAAATAGTTCCTATGAGCAAATATTAAATCTTATGAGTTAAATTTTCTTTCTGATTTATGATCTAAAACAAACAAAATTTGACAAAAAATGTATAAAGATTTTACCAATATAAATCAATATATGACAACTTTACCAAAAGCAGCTATTTTGAGTATATAGACCATGAGGCAATTCAGCTATCAACCTTATATAATTGGAAAAACAAACATTATAGAGAAGATATGAAAATTATCAAAATAATGTGAATAAAATATTGAAGGGTAAAGTGTAACCCTGCTATCCTCCTCAGCCCTCATTTGGAAAGTAGAAGATAATGCTCGGAAGTAAGTTCCTAAAAGTATATACCTTAAAAATGAATTCTAAGAAAATAATTTTAGCATGTTTGATTAGCAATAATAGAAAGACTTATTAAGTACACTTTCAAATTTTATTATACTATTATATAATATTATATAATTATATTGTAATAATAACATGCTTTAATTATAATATAATATGGGAATAAATTCCTTTTTTAATGGGCATAGGGTATTTTTGAAATAAAAAAATTTTAGCTGACTTTTCAATTTATAGGAAAATTACTTTCTCATGTCTTTCATGGACAATCACTTTTTATATAAATATGAAAAGTCACTTCCCATTAGAAGTCATCTTTCCCTTTGATCCATTTGAAATCTCTAATCAAATAAAAGACATTTTTACATTTTTCAAGAGCCTTTATTTTCTATGCCCATTTTCCTCCAATCAAATGATACCTAAGTTTGAGTTCTAATTCATAATTATTTTGCATCAAACATAAACATTTAGAAATGGTTATTTCAACCTATCAAGTGGGGTCTCATCCTGCCCTACCCATTTGAGGTGAAAATTGCTCATCTTTTGTGAGGATGAGGATGGAGATGTGATTATTTTTATTCCTACTAGCGAAAATAGGAATAAATATATCTCTATTCCACTTCGCCCAATTCACTTCATACTTAAGTACTATAGTACCCTTATATATTATCATATATACAAAATTATCCTTATATATATATTAATGCTTATTTCTCAATCCTAATCTCCCTCTCTTATCATTTTTATCAATTTTTAATTTTTTAGCTATATTATTAATTTCATAATTTTTACAAAAAAATTATATATGTCATCTAGAGTTGAGATGGGGCGAGGATAGGGTAAAATAGAGATGAAGATTTATCATTCACCATGAAGCGGGGATGAAAATTAGAAAAATCCCCATTTAAAGGGATGAGACAATGATGAGAATTAGGGTCCCTGGTTCAACCCCACTTTGCCTCATTGCCAACCTTATAAATCTTTAAGAACTACTAATAAATTCTTGACTATTATAAAAGCAAGCTTTTGAAACTCCCTCTCAAGATAATATAACAAGCTTCCTAAATAATGAAATCTAGTAAATTAGATAGCTTCTACGGATTTACTATATAAGAATTAATCTCCATAGATTAATAATTCATAATTAATTCTACAGTTGCTTTATATCCAATGTGGACTCCAACTCCCAAGCAACCTTAAGTATACAACCTTTAATGCAATTCCAATGAACACTATCAAACTTAAAATACATGCACTTCTGATTTTGCATTTTAACTTTAAGGTGGCATCAAATGTAAAATATAATTTCATAGTTGAGGTGTAACAAAACAAGCCTTCATCCATAAAGATTAATTGAAAGATATTATTTGAATTTTTTAATCCTGCATAAATATCTAAGATTTATCTATTATATAAATAATGCCAAACTAAACATACGCCAATACAACTCTCACATACTCCAATTTAAGCCCTGACACATTTGTTAAGCTAATAATTCAAACACAATTTAATTTAGTTAGAAATGCTACGATCAGCCAATGATCAGCCTCAATAGTATCTATTTATAGTGTCTCCTACTCCACGTAAGCCATAGGCTATAAATTAAGTCACCTCTAATATTATCTGTAACAATTCAAAATCTTAACTATATTATTTTATTTCATTAAACTTATATAAGTATTCAAAATCTACTTAATGTAGGAATTAAACACATGATAGCACGATTCTCCTATACTGTTTTTAATTTGAGCCATTCTTGCTAGGCTAAGGACTTAAATCCAAACCAAACAAATCTAATCACAAATACTATAAGCCTATTTACAGTATCTCCTAATTTACATGAATTATGGATCAAATTAGCTTTGATATCATTTATATTAATTTAATATTTCATAAAAAAAATCAATCAAAAGATATTATTTTGAATTCTTAGCACTGTACAAGCATTTATGATCCATCTAACGTACAACTAATGTAAGTCCAAGTAACATCGGCTTTCATGCAAAGAGACTTGTCAATGGATGAAGTTAGGGGACGGCAAGTCAACAACAAGAGGAATGAACCCAACATATGACCGTATAGCGCATTGAATTAGCGTGTCTGACTTCATATATTCTATTATCCCAAACCTCACACGTACATCTATAATATATTTTATTTTATTATCCCAAACCTGACACATTTCAAACACTGAATAAATGTTTGGTCATTCTGGACATGCATAATGAACACTGAAACGATCTCTACATCTATAATGAATATATTTTAGATCTCTACATCTATCTCAAGATATCGGCATCAATACATCTAATCAATTAAAACATGCCATTTGAACACTGAAACAGAAAAGAACCATAGATTTTAGGTAACAGTAATGTCCCAATGTTGTTCTTTCATAGAGAAGCATACCGTATAAAAATTACCAGTATCTTCTCATAGGCAAAAATGACATGCAAAAAATTTACTCATTTTTCTGATCATTGATTTCCATAATGAATGACTTGCAGCTATCAAACTCCAGGAATCACTGGCCAAGAAAGGCAAGCTTGTTACAGTCAGACATATTTTCATTAAGTTCTCAAGTCTTGATTATGTGTCTCAACTGACTGATTATTCATTTTTTGTATCAATTTTATCTCCTGAATAAGTCTCACTTCATTTTATCAATTAATGCAATATCAGCAACTTCTAGAGTTTGTTAGAGCACTTGTGTTGGAGACACCTGCATCATTACAAAAGTAGTTGTCGCTCACCTAAATTAACAGGGTCTACCTGTGTAATAATCTACAAGATTATCTTGTAACATTTATACCATTAATGAGACATATTGTCCTTTAACACATAATAGCGATGGACTCAGTGAAGTAGCACAAGGAAATATCATCATATTAAAATATGAACTTCAGCACATCGTATGCACAAAAACTAAAATATCATATATTGATTGAGACTAAATTTATCAGAATTTAAAAAAGTTTGCAGTGTTAAACCAGGCACTAAGATGAGACAGAACACCAGTTATCTTCGGATTCCCTTGTCAAATGTGCAGTTGATAAGAAATAATAACAATCTCTACTTGGTAGAGGACTTCAGGCAAAGAAACTCAAAACAGGATCAAGCAGTGAATCTAACGAGAAAAAATCTGAAGCACATGCATTTATGCATTGAAAGTGAAAAGAAGACCTTATTTGCCTTCAATTTTCAATGAACCAATAGATAATATAATGCAACAATAATAACTGTTATGTACAGTATCCTATCCCATCTCAACCTTTTCTGTTACAAAATCCAAATAACAGTCAACTTTCATTTGACAGAAATTCCAGCATGGTTGCTCAGTTTTGATCAGACCATTGTTTTCTTGACAAATTCATGTCCCACAGACATGCTCTTCTGACTCTATTAGGCTATAACCAGGAACCTTTCTCAACCCTTTTTCTCTAGCCATATTTCTCAGATTTGCAGCATCACGCCACTTGCCAGCCTGAGCATATACATTTGAAACCAGTGCATACGTGCCTGAGTTCATGGGTTCTAGGTCTAGGAGCTGACTTCCAATAACCTCCCCAAGTTTTGTATTTCTATGAATTCTGCAAGCAGCAAGTAGAGCACACAAGGCACTGGCCTTATCTCTTAAAGGCGAGCACTTCACAAAGTTGTATGCCTCTTCAAGTAGACCTGCTCGCCCCAATAAATCAATCATGCAACCATAGTGCTCTTCCCGTGGAGTAATGGAATGCTCATAACTCATGGAATTGAAGACATGCCAACCCTCTTCAACAAGCCCAGCATGGCTGCAACCTGAAAGCACTGAAGTGAATGTTAATTCATCCGGCTTCAGATTTTCCTTTTGCATTCGATCAAACAACTCAAGCACCTTTTTGCAGTACCCATGCATCCCATATGCTGCGATCATTGTGTTCCATGATGTCAGTCCTCGTTTTGTCATATTATTGAATACAGCTTCTGAAGCATCTAGCCTTCCACACTTGGCATATGTATTTATTATTGAATTCATGGTGACAGTGTCTTTCTCTAGACAATTTCTGTAGATGTACCCATGGATTTCCTTCACTGGTTCTAAACACCCAAGCAGAGAAAGTGCTTGAAGCAAGGTTGTAAGAGTCACCACATCAGGGTTCTCTCCTGCTTGTTGCATTAGCTGAAACAGTGCTAGAGCTTCATCTGCATGACCAGAATTTACATAGCCCATCATCATTGTTGTCCATGACACCAAGTCCTTTTTTATTGAGTTGAAAGTGGTCCTTGCAATGTCAATGCATCCACATTTTGCATACATGTGTAGAATCTGATTGGAAACATCCACATCTGTTTGGAGACCGTACCTGACTACAAAACCATGGATCCACCTGCCTCTTCTTATGTCTGCTAGATCAGCAAATGCTGACAGCATACTCAGCACAGTACCAGAGTTTGGTCTGACACCTGCTTTGACCATTTCACTAAACATAATGGCAGCCTCATCGATCATATCATTATGTAGATAACCAGAAATCATTACATTATATAAAATTACATCCCTTATAATTAGCTGATTAAACAATTCCCTGGCCCTTCTGGTTTTATCACATTTTGAATACATTTCAATAAAAGCAGTAGTCAAGACTATATCAAGAGGAATATCTCTTCTAATTAAATAACCATGGATGCTTGTGGCATGGTGAACATAATTCAAATCAGAACAAGCTGAAAGCACATTTGCTAAGGTTATTGAATCAGGAGACATGTTCCCTTCTTTTTGCATGAGAGAGAAAATTTCCAGTGCCTCAGAACTCTGCCCACAATGATTGAGTCCAGCAATCATAGCATTCCATGAAGGAACATTTCTTCTTTCCATTCGCCTCAACACAGAAGCTGCAGCAGTCCTAGCGCCACATCTAGCATACATATCCACAAGACTGGTTTGGAAAACTTCATCTGAATGACCAATTTCTCTCCTGAAGGCATAACAGTGGATTGATCGGCCTTCACTGAGAGCTCCAGAGTTCCCTGCCGCCTGGAGTAAACTAACCAGTGTCACCCGGTTAGCATCCAATCCTTCTCTCTGCATATCACTAGCTATTCCAAATGCCTTGCTTGCATGCAAATCAGACAGTTGTGCATATCCAGTAACCATTGCTGTATAAGCAACAACATCCCTATTCAAGATCTCTTCAAATGCTTGATGTGCATCCTCCATACTTTGAAAGCTCGAATACAATCCCACAAGAGAAGAACCAACAAATTTGTCTACATTTAGACCAACCTTGAAAGCATCCACGTGAATTCCTCTTCCAAATTCTACATTCCCGAGCTCAATACAACTCTTCAAACCAAATGTAACAGCTGAACTGTCAATACCGATCCCCTGAGACTTCATATTTAAATATAAACAAAGAACTTCATCAAAATAACAGGCTCTAAAATACCCAACGATGGCTGAATTCCAAAGAGAAAGGTTTCTGTTAATGATCTTATGGAATACCCATCGGGATTCAGGCAAACCACCAAAGCTAGCATACAAATTCAACAGCTTAGACCCCAGATATATGTTATCTCCAAATCCATGAGCTAAAATGCGGGCATGAAGCTTTCGAAGGGATCTGATGTCTGAACATGAGTGCAAACAAGAAGAAAACCACTCTGCAGTATAGAGTTCTTGAAATCCCAATTCCTCTCCATGAAATCGAGATGCTTTCCTTGGATGAAATCCACTGGGCACCAAAGGAAGTATTTTTCTTGTTGATAATCGTAACACGGATGGAAAAAAAGTCATCTTTTATCACTTTACAGATTGAAATGGACCTCTTTCATCTAAATTTTGTGCTGACAAATCCTTTCCTTGAGATATAAACCTGATATCCCAACAGCTGAACAAACTTCTAGCTCGTCTAACTCGAATCTGGTTTTGTTAACAAGAATTAACACACAGTATCTCGGAAAAAAAAAAAAAGGATTTATTTCGGGAAGAAGAAGGCATATAACATCAATTGCCCCAAAAGGAGCAACCTTTTTATTAAAACAGAGGAATTGCAAGGCTCGAAATTGTAGAAACCCTAATTTTTTCCAACAAGGAAATCCAAGCTTACCGACCAAATTAGGTCGAAAAACTCGGAGCATTCGGAGAAAGAATCACAGGGGAGCCTCCATCCCCTTAGTCCCCTTGATCCCCTTCCCCTCCCTGGCCTTATCGAACGGGACGCCGACGGCCCGGTAGGGCGACGCCGGGAGCCGGGACGAGAAGCCCCGGTAGCGGAAGTCCTCGGCAGATGCGGGGTACTCGCCCTCCGACCCCTCGTCGAAGTTGAGGGCGTAGCTGAGGGGGTCGTACCTGAAATCCGACGAGTGGTGGCGGCGGTGGTGCTTTCCCGCGGCGTGGCTGGGGATGAAGCCGCGGCACTTCCCGCGGAGCTCCGGTAGCTCGTGTGCCTTGGAGCGGAACCACGTGGAGGAGGAGAAGAGCAGCGACGCCCCCGACCGCTCGCCGACGCCAATGGGGGAGTCCGGCGACCCGTCGCTGTCGCCGGTGGCGCCGAAGCAGGCGGTGAGGCAGATCGAGGAGTGGCGGCGCCTCCGCCTCAGAGGCGCTGGAGACGCAGAGTCGGAGAGCCGGTGGTCGCAGTCCATCCTGCTTCCGTGAAGGTAGTTTAGGGATCCTATTGCACAAAATAATAATAATAATAATAATATTGAATATTAAATGCAATTTATAATTTCGAAAAAAATATTTTTAAAATATTTTATAAAGAATAAAAATGACTGACAAATTTGTGCCATCCCAATGATCGCATGCCTGATTTAGAAATCCTCACTGAAATTAAGGGCAACCACAAATCTGATATCTAATGTTAAGTCCTATGGCAATTAAATGGTTAGTTTTGTTTTTTATTTTTTTTTAACCCCCTTTCTATATTTGCTCATTTATTTTTCTCAAATGGATTTTTTTAAGAAAAGATCCATTAATGATAAAAGTCTACGCTAGCAATTATTTATAGTTTTTTTATTAAGATTTACAATTTCAAAAATAGATATTATTCAGAATATGATTATCTTTATTATTTTTAAATTCATACGTATTCAAAAGTTATTTTATTTTTTAATTTTTTTTAATTTTTATGATTCATGAACTATGTAAATTTAAGGATGAAAAAAAAATGATTGAATCTAAACTTATCTATATTCGAATGTAGTCAAATTTATCTCTTGTAGCAATACTTAATTAATATAAAATTAAATTATATAGCAACAACACTCAATACGTAAATTCGGTACAATATAGTTAGACCTTATTTATTTTAAAAATTATTTTAATATTTATACAAATAGTATCATGATACATTAAAGGTTTAAAATATTCAATTAAGATTTATAAATAATCAAAGTACTTAATAAATTTTCTATCAGTAAATTGAGATATTTTAAAAATTCAAAATTTGAATAGCACTAGCAATAATTAGAAATTCTAAAGAAAATTTTTATGGTATTATATATATATATATATATAATCAGGGTGGTAGAAAGTTGGCACCAAAAGCTATCAAGAACAATCCAAAAGTAATAATATGTCACCTCTTAAATAATCTTTTATAAACTTAATCTAGTTTTAAAATATGAATAGTTTGCCAATAAATATGTTGACTTCTAATTTTGAAAGAAGCATTGTTTGGTTACATACTTCTAAACTAGATTTTACTAGAAATAATTAACATCTTAAAATCAAATTACTATATTAAATTGTCAATACATACTTGCTACAATTAGTCGCTAATTCTTTTTATAAAAGATAAAATAGGTTGCTAGTGAAAAAAGAGTGGGAGAGAGAAAGAAAGAAAGAGAATATAAGATGCCTTTAGATCATTATAATTTATGACTAACAAAAATCTTTAAACAATAGCTACTTATATAGCATAAGAAGAAAAAGAAAAAGAAAAGGCAGAAAGAAGAAGTGGAGGACATAAAAAATGAAAAGAAGAAGGGAAAAAGAAAAAGAAAAGAAATGAAGAAATTAAAAGAGAAGAAAAAAGAGAAAAAAAATGTGAAAAGGGAAAGAAAAAGGATAAGGAGCTGTAACTATCCCAAACTACTTCCATTAGACTAGTTTTAATCTCTTACTATTTAAGTATCGAAGCTGATTTAGGATCCCAAATTGAATTGTTCAAATTGGTAAGGCTTTCTTTGTTTTAGACAGATCTAGATAGTGAAGGCTCAATTCTTATATTACAATAATCGGTGGGAACAACTCGTTAAGAGGAGTAGAATTTTTTATTTTTTATTTTCTTCTTTTCCCTCTATTTGGATCCTCTCCTTTTTATCTATCCCTCATATATCTTCCTCTACTCTCTTTCCTTTCATTGTCTTCCTTCGCTCTCTTCATTCTTTCTCAAATCTCTCATTCATAGGATTTGGCCTATTTCATTATCAATCTTGTCACCTAAAATTCCTTGTTGATGTCTTTGGTTATTAAGGTAAGACCAATTCCACGACTCCTCTTGCATTTTGGATCATTCTCTTTCAACCTTTCTTAATATCTTTTGTTTATCTTGCTTAAAGTCCTACCTCTCCAACTTTTCTTTATTCTTACATATTTACCACTTTCTCCCTCTCTCTTTCCTCTCTTTTTTTTTTTTTTTCCTTCTTATTTCCATGCGTCAATGTGTGCATGTTATAAGATATAATGTCAATGTGTAACAAAGTGCACATCCTTCCCACTATAACAAGGGGTTTATAATTCATAAAACAAGTTTGAGTTTGGAGCTTTTGTAGGTTAACATTATTTGATTGTTGAAGCAATTATGGTCAAGTTAAGAAAATATTTTTTGATTTGATGTCATATCCTATAGGGCTATGCTATAAGTATACATGCCTCTAGTGATGGCCATATCGATGTTTGTAATGACCATCTACTTGATTTATGTCATAATATATATTCTAGCGTTAGCCTATATACCATATAAATTTTGATGGTGTCCCTTAAGCATTGCTCTAAGGCACATGCGGCATTATGTCATGTTTATTTCTATGGTTTTATGCCTTTCTTCCTATTTTTAGGGTAATTTTATGAGGAATTATTATTTTGTAGGTGTGGAGATATTGTGACGAACTCGATATGATCAACATGGCATTAAACAAAGATAACAAAAAAATAGCAAATCAAATATCAAATATCAAACATCAAGATTTGTGTGATTTGTCTCCTTCCTATATCTACGGACATGAAGACAAGATGAATATTTCACTATTAATGCAAAAAGAAACGATATAAGAGCATTACATGTGAATCTTGAATCCCTAATTATAAATGGCAATAGGAACGAAAAAAATCTAATCTATAGGGAAACCACCTCGATGGAGGTGAGTTTGGAGGTATTAAATGAGAATGAACCTGAAGATGAGAAGAATTTTTGAAAATTCACGAGGTTAGAAAATAGGAATGGCCTGAACTAATCCTTAAAATTCGATCAAATTTTTCAAATGTAAAATTAACTTTATACCTTTATTAAATAGGTATTTCCTAAATATATATGATAACAGATGCAATTATACAAATTTGAACCTTCTATTACACTCTAAATAATGAGTTTAATCTTTTAAATTTAAATATTTTAATGTATTTTAAATATCAATTTACAATAGATTTTAGGCTTCAGATTAGAAATTCTTTGTAGGAAATGAGAGACAATGTAGATAAGGATGAGACGTAAGAATATAAAGAATACACCCTTCACTTTAAATCCATCATGTTGCCACCCATATCCCTAATCCTCATTAATACGTAAGTTGCATATGATAATCTAAATTGCTTCAATTTCTATTATAAGTTTTGTGGTGTGGCCTTCAAAATTCTTTAGAGATAATGTTATTACTATGATATTAGGTAGTAATTATCATCAAATCAATAATAAATATTGAAATAAGTCATGTGTAATAAAAATAAATAATGTAAAGTCAATAAATAGATTTGAGAAGTTATGTATCTTTAATATTACAAATGTATAAAATATAATTGAATTTAGTATAATAATAGTGGACCACTATATTCTTATAGACGGAGTTAACTCACATCAATGCAAAAATAGTGAAATATTTATAATACATGATAACGTTAATTTTTTAAAAAAGATATAAATTAAAATGCATGAAAATTCAATGATTAATAAATATAACAAATAAAATAAAAACTAAAACATTTATTCAAAAAAGATCAATATCATTAATATTATAATTAAAAATAAAAAAAAATAGATGATAGCTTTTTTTTGATTCATTGTTTAGGAGCCTATAAATCATAATTTTTTTATATTTAAATATTTTAAAGATAATCGATAATCTAACAACTCATATTATTAACATCTTCATCATTCAATCATCCAATTGAGTGCAGTCAAGTCTTGCTTTGCTTCTCTCTTTATATATTTAATATTTATATTATACAAATACTGTAAAAATATTATACTAGCTATTGAAGAAATTATTCTCCTAAATAAAGATTGTGCAAAACTTATCAATACAGATTTATAATTATAAATGACTATAGAGGGGGTAAAGAAAGTCCAGCTTCATCCAGCGTTCACTTGCAATCTAGTGAGCTTAACTTTGTCTCATGTTATTGGATTACAACCCAGCCCAACCTTATCAAGATCCTTACCGAGATCTTTGCCTTTGTAGCTTTCCATAAAGTTACAATTTATATTGTGAAAATAAAATCCACTGCAGTTATATTGCGCTCTAATTCATATGAAATAATTCAGCATTTATTAGTATAGGACATGTACAAACTGTTTAACCCAAAGTACTAAATCAAGGGCCCAAATTAGGCCTACCATGTACAAAACATCCCAAGACTATAAGAACCAGACGCATAGAAAATTGCTGTTTCTAATGACCCTCTATAAAATTATGCACCTCAAGCTCTAATTATGAGGAGCAGAGGCATTTCCTGGGGCAAATCTCTGCCTCCGGCATCGCCTTGTCGTCCTCCCCCACCCCACCATGCTCGTCCCGCCAATCTCCAGTTCAGCATGAGCAGGCTGTGCTGGCGGGGGACTGACATGGACCTCAGACAAACTTCCCGGCGGCTGCCGCCGCCTTCCTCTTGTCTGCCTACTTGGACCTGAGCTCCTTCTAGCTGAACCAACCTGCCAAGGCTTGCCTGATGATCTCATCAGCCCTCCAAAAATTTGAAGATCTTCCGCTACTTCATGCCTGGATAATGATGCAAGGCCTGGCAGAATATCCTTCTGGAAATCCCTCCTTTGCCTTCTTTTTCTCGCCTGACCCCTCCGAGGCCTTGTTAGAAGCAGCGAGGCAGTGCCTGCTTCTTCCTCATCCTTTGGTTTCTCTAGCTCCCATGATCTGCTCATGTACTCATCTTCCTTCATTGCCCCAAGCTTCAATGTCATCAACTCGAATGAATCTGTCCCATCATCATCTGAAGGTTCAGAGCCACCATCTCCTCTTCCCTTCGACACTCCATCAACCTCTGTACTGGACAAAACTACTTCTGCAAACCATTGCAAGGAATCACATGAAGACCAGCTCGATAAGCAAAATGTGAAGACATTCGAATGACTCGAAACGTCTAAGGACATGGAAATCATAATCTCTGCTGCTACTCTAAGAGGTATATCGCAAGAGAATTCTGTTTCCTGTGAGCCATCCTTGCTCAAAGACTTCTTGAGGTGATCCATCCCTGTGATTTTACCCTGTGAATATATAGTACCTTCTTCCCATGCATCAATTGGTTTTTCCAAGTCGATTTTGCAAGCAATATTTGTGGACGCACCTGGAATTGAAAGTGGTGGTGCAGCCTCTGCCTCATCTATAGATGAGTTCAAATTAATGTTATTTCTAATACCCAGAGTTTGATTTCTAGCACCCTTTCCTTTTTCACTGAACTTTGCATCATCAGCTAAAGGTCGTTTATGACACGAGAGAGGCGAGTAGTTAGCACTCTGCTGAATCTTATCAAGAAGAAAAAAACCAGGATTTCTTTTTCCATTCAGACCATCAGATACCTCATGCCTATGAATTATGTTCTCCTTGATCTGAAAAGGTGAAAGAGAATGATCTGGAACACACACAGAAGAACCTTTATCATTGTCTCCTTCACTTCCAAATTCTGGAGACACATTTTCACATCTGGGCATCCGCTGAGAAAAATCCTTTGTGAAGTCTAGCTCCATTTGAGTGGCACATACTTCTACATCTGAAGATCTGTTACAGGCTGATTTCCTTCTGGGCCAAGGTAACCCCTTTGATGGTCCATCATGCTTCCCTGCTGAATCCTGTTTGGTGGCAAAGCCATCTATAATTCCATTCAGGATACTTTGATTTAAATCCGCACCCCTTCCAGGTTTATTGTCTGTGCACTGCAAACCCTCTAAGCACTTTTGGACTCCATGACTGCCGGAGTTCTGATATGCCGAATTATCATCACTGCTATTAAGGTTTGGTTGATCTAGTGTGGCTGATGGGAGAAGCAAATTTGTTGAAGATTTCGAATCCAATTGCAAACCATGCTGAAGGCCATTCGGAAATTTACTCCCCAATTGCATGTGAGACTTCAAATCCCCATTGCGTTGCAGTTTGTCAGAAGCATTACTAGGCTTTTGAGCATTAGAACTCTTGCTCTGTGCATTCATCACCACAGATCCATTGAAGCATGGAAGTGCTTGAACTGCAATTGGAATGTGGGTTATACCATGGGTGGGCTTTCTCCAAGATGAAGCCGGCAGAGATGTAGCACTAGAACGGACTGATTGAGAAACAACTGAGAGTGGACCAGTCATCTGAGGATATGTCTCCACTGAATGGTTTGAGCAAACAAGATGTGGACTTCTTCCAAAGATTTCAGTAGGCTGTGTAGTTTTCTGCCTGAACCATGTATCCATTTTAGTCTGGTCAAGTAACTGAGTTTCATGAGCTTTCTTAAGCTTCAATTTAATCGACTCAGATGACATTGGGTATTTGTCATTGCATGAACCAGAATTGAAAGAATTCGCACTGTTTCTACTTTGGCCTGTGAAAAGTGACAGCCATAAGAGAGTCAGCTCTCTACGGTACCACCAGCCTGAAACTAAAGTCTTAACCAAAGGCTGAAAAAGAGCTAAAATTTAGAATATGCAGAAGAGCATGATGGTAATGAAAGGAGGAAAAATGCACATAACCCTAAGCTTGAGATAATGGACTTGGGAAGTCTTAACAGCAGTTTGATACTAGTACTTTTAATCAATCGAAGTTACTAAACACCGATTCATGCTGGCTGAGAATCATTCTACAGCTTAAGAGTATTTTAAAGCAACCAAACAAATATGCTACATGTAAAACGCAAAAGCAATCAGGTCATCAGCTGATCATTTCTTTTTTTTCTTGTTTCTTTTTTGCAACATTTTATACTAAATTGCTAACATATAAAATGTTAAATGACTCGATGCCATAAAGTAAGTGACTTAATAGCAATGACATCAAGAATTGGTGTTGTTCAACACATATCCCAGGCCATTCAGCAAAAGCATTCACCACTTTTATACGAACCATGAAGAAAAAATCCTAACTCTTTAAAACCTCCAAGGATCACCACAATACACAACCAATAAGCTTAAAGCTTACAATTGATTCTTCAGTAAATTTGAAGGTTCAAACAGCAACATCCTTCAGATTCTTAAACGATTTTATACTTCGTAAAGCCAATACAATTTTTAAATTCAACTCAAACCATCCTTCTGTTGCCTCTTAAAATTGGTAAATTTTTAGATCTGGAGAGCACTCCTGATAAAGAAATTATCTTGATTATTTCATTAAGTATGATATGAAACACAGGTCATTGCTGATTGAGGCAAGGCCAGTTGAGACAAGAAAGATGAAAAATTAATCAAATTAAAGCTCAGCAATACTCAAACAAGCTTCAAGATGTGTACTTGTACAGCTAGAAACAGAAGCGTGACCAGATTGGTTGTACCAGAACCTATTAATCAAGATAATTTTAATATCAAGAATTGATCTAATTATTCTCAATTTCCCCTGTCAAGTGGTCTATAAGACATCTAACAAAGCAGCAATATCACACCTGAAGCATATCAGGTAGAAAGGCCATCTAAAAGGGGTGTTCTTATCTTCAACGAGTACTGCACTGTTGCTGTCTAAGGCAATAGGTGGCTAAGGAAGTGCCTCCTTAAGATAAGCAGATTTTTGTTAATAACATAAATGTAGAAACAACTTTAAAAACATAGTCAATTAGTGGGAGGTGATCATTCTTAATCAAGAAAAGATATTGCGAGTTTGAATCAACACATTGTTCATGCACTTCAAAGTGAGTATGAGCTGGCAAAGCAACAAGCCACTAATTTCCATGGGCCGAATTGACTACTAGTGATTATTTATCTTTTGCAACTTAATATTTCACAACTCCATGATCAACAATTTTGCCCTTGGTCATAAAACAACTTCATTCTTTTGAAGAAGGGGATATTCACATACGTGCTCAAGAGGCTGAAATCATTATTAATGTCCAAGGCTCAAAAAATGGGAAGTTTGTACTTTTGAGAAAATGCATAAATGCATGGCATCAAAAAAAATGACATAAATACATAGTAATGCGGACAGTGTTCAATATCAATGCAATACAGGATAAACTGCTTATAGACATGATAATATTCAGAAGTATCACTAAAGTTGCCATAAAAGTCTTACCAGCATCATTGTGTAATGATTGCCATTCTTGTCTAATTTCCTTCTTATCTGCATTAATAAAGTTTGAGCAGCTCCCTTCCTTTCCATGTCCGTCCCTGAAAAAATCCCTGCAAACAATATCTGTGCTCGATTTCATTGGTAACTGATGCCCTTGAACTTCTTTATGTTGGGCTCTCAAACCATTAGAAACTGAACCTGCAGCTTCCTCACCATCTAAATCTTTGATAGGTTCATTCAAATCAGCCAAACTGTGAATAGAAAGACCACCTCGTGGATGCAAATCTGACTTCCAGCTACCTTCCCTGCAATTACCATCATCACCAGTACCAAGAGTTAGCTTTACATTATTCTCTAACTCAACACCATGAATCTTGCAAAGAGGATCAGCAACCCTAACACATGAGTCAGCAACGATGTCCTTTTCTGTTCTTTCAGCATCTTCACTATCAATATACACATCAGCAGGGAGATGAAGATCAAACATTCTTTTTGGCCTCTTAAGTTTATGGTCAAATGGTCTGTCATCAAGGGATCCTCCATCTTCAGGTGAGATAGCACTGTCCTGCATATTATTTACCTTCAGAAAACTCAGAGGGGGCTTCTTATCATCAACATCTGGCACAGTTGCCCTACCATAGCTGGTGTTCACTAAAGGTTGATGAGGCATCTGCCACACTTTCCCATGAACTTCATGTGGCATTTGAGATGAAAATATATTTGAGTGGGATGCCCCCATTGGTGCAGAATATCTGTATGACTCTTCTCTCTTAAGCTCATCCATCAAGTACTTTTGTACACTATAAAGACGGTGAAGTTCGTAAACCTGGTTTAGACCACAGAATTACAATCATGAAAAGAGCACAAAACATCAGCAAGACAAATGGAAGATGTTGATTTTTCATCCTTAGGATACTTGAAACAAATAAGCAAGTACATTATTTTCTCCACGCTACATAAAATAAAAAATATGATTTTCTGATCCAAAAGTTTCTAAATGAAAACAACCAACCCAACCGCAAAAAACTCAATAAGGTTCCAGATCACTAAGCATGCGCTGCACATCTAAATGTTAGTAATGCAAAACCTAAGAAAAGAAATGCCCCATGACCAGGTTAGAGTCATATTATTATTATGATAAAAATATGAATTGAGAATATGAAAACTTACCTGCTTTCTAAACACTGCTTCATGTTCAAGCATTATTTTCTTCAACATTTCCTTATCATATTCTGAATATTCATTCACTTGCCTCACCTTGAAACCATTGTAGAGCTGCTCACTAAATGTTTTATCTTCATGATAAAGAGACCAACTACCACTTGAGTCATCATTTAAATCCCTCATTGGATAGTATCCTGGAATGTAGCTTTTACACTGCACTTTTGTTCCCATTCCTGCAAAATTCTGGTGTAAAGGGGGTACATGAAATTATTGAAATAAGTCAGAAGGAACACTACTAAACAAAGATTCTTTAGTTCGAACCACCGTAACCCAATTATAATTTATTTCTCTGCAATTGTAAAGACAAAAGCCACCAGAGATATTATGCTTATACATATGATAGCACTGCAACAAAACAATTTAGTATTGCTCGCAGACAAGAAACCAAGTTGCTTGAGATAAAATAGTAATAAGTACCTATTTATTAGGAGGATTTCAGGAGGCTGGATAGAGGAGAATTCGAAAATCTATGATGGTAATGACAATGATAAAATATCTTTTCAGATTCCACATCATCCTCAGCAAGAAACATATGAAACAGAATCAGAAATGGGGAAGAAGCTGCAGGATAACAGACATTTTCTTGCAGTGATAAAACAGAGGTTTTAGAAACATACTAAAATAAAATTAGTATTTAGAACATTTTTAAAAATATATCGCAATCTTCCATCTCATGTTGCTTAAGTTATTTTATTGGGTTGAGGTGCCAATGATGGAAATGTATTCACATCTGTTACAGAAGAGACTATTGCATATTTCTTCTGTATTCTGGGACCAAATCCTAACAAATTTGGCACTGCATGCTTTATGAAACCAACTAGATTCTTAAAAATATGAGGGATGTGGCATATATATATATAAAATAAAAATTGATCATCTGAATAACTAAAGCCATAAGAATAATGTTTTTCCAGCTTCTTCGGTGCCTTATAGATTTTCAAGCATCAATTTTTCTAAAAATGTCATGCATTTGAGTGACCCAAATACAAACTGCTAATAATAAGAAACACAGATTTCACGAATCAATCAATTGTATTAGA
This sequence comes from Metroxylon sagu, assembly GCA_017589505.3. Lineage (NCBI taxonomy): Eukaryota > Viridiplantae > Streptophyta > Magnoliopsida > Arecales > Arecaceae > Metroxylon > Metroxylon sagu. The sequence goes on along the minus strand of JACVBY030000605.1, from coordinate 1,818,658 downwards.
CAAGTCAAAGCATAGATTTTTGCCAGCTAAAAATCATCCAACACCTGGAGTCTACGTCTAACACCAATATACATAACGATTATATCATAGGTGATGAAAATAGATTATTTTACCAAGCTCTGCACCATATGCAAGTCTAGTGACATTATCAACCGTGATGCAATATCATCATCATGGCAATATCACATGATCAATATCTGAAATGAAACAATTACCAGGGCCAAATCTCATAAAGAGATGGAAAAACATGCTACATGTTCAACGTAATTTAAAAATCTTATGATGGTAAGAAACTTACTAGAAAGGTATATAAAAACAATCAACATGAACAAACAGAAAGCTTTAGCAAAAATTAAGAATCAAGTTTCCCCAATGTCACTTGAAAGACCGTCAGAAAACATGACAGACAACATCATACAACTTGGTGAAGAATGAAATGTAACCAGCCCAAAAAAGAAATGAGCACTTGCATTAACAATCAAATTTTATACGAATGAGTGAAGAAAATCAGAACAGGTCAACTCACATGCATCCCATTAAGAAGCTTTGCAAATCACCCAGATACTCTTTTATCACAAGCTACATGGAGCTGCGATGTACTTCTCAGATATTGGCAGGGATAAAATCTTGATTTATCCTGAAGCACTTCTCATGAGAGAGAATTCACACATAAATATGATGAATTACAAATTCCACAATCTTGCATTCTTGTTACACAATACAACCCCATAATATCATAAATATAATTGCAGGATCAAATCTAGAAGGAAATGTCACCCAAATCTCGATTCTACATATGATTGAAATATTCCAAAATGGGAGAATAGACAACCAGAATCCCAAACAGAATCTCCAAAGAAAACAAGATAAAAGAACAAGAATAAATGCAAATCATTAATCTATGCAGTATGAATCCAAACGCCCCCAAAACCCAATCATTTGTGCTGTCATCCGGAATAGCCATCAAAACTACGAGATCGTAGAAAAGAAACATCAGGATCACTCACGAAGTCGAAAAATAGAAACTTTTTAACATTCCTGAAACTTAGAAACTTCAACAGATAACCAAAACAGCCAAAGTCGCTCCTTCCCACAAAAATTCAGAAGAGACGCCCACACTCAACAATCAAACCGAGACGAAAATTCAAATAAAGCTTCTATAACCCTGTTCTACAAAAGGAAAAATAGGGGGAAAAAGAACAGAGAAACGCAAATTACCTCGATCCATGTCCCCTTTCCACCATCCCTCCTCTAAAAGTCTTCAGAGGACTCCACGCTACATCAAAGATGGGAACTTGGAAGGACCTAAAAGCCCAAAGTCCCCTCTTTTATGAAAATTCTCAAGCGCCGTCACAGGAAGAAGCCAAAACCAATACAAGTGGAAGGGACAGTAGTAGAGAGAGAGAGAGAGAGAATGGAGGAAGAGGAAAAGGGGACTAAGGCGCGTTAATGGAGGAGTTGTAGTCTCTCCAGGGCCATTGGAGGGAGAAAAGGCTACAGATCGTCATCAGAGTGACAGATTTCGATCCGCTGGGCCAGAGAGAGAGAGAGAGAGAGAGAGAGAGAGAGAGAGAGGGAGGAGAGGGGGAGGAGGGGGAGATCACAGATAAGAAAATCTCCGCAAGAACAAACGACCTTCCAAGAACAGTGATGGGAAACTTGTCAATATCTGGTCTTTTTATTCTCTCTCTACTCTCTCTCTGTCTCCCTTCTCTCTCTCTGTTCTTAATTTTATTTTTCTGCCTTCCTGCAATTTATTTCTTTATTTTTTTATTATCTTAAAAATAATATTTTTCTTTGATTTTTCTATCCTGGAAGAACATTCAATTTATTCCGAGGGAAATGAATTGTCTTCTTCCTTTTCTTTTTAATTTAACAAATATAATTTGAGTTCGAGATTCTCTGGCTGCTGTGACCCCAACAATCTTGCTTTTGGAACAGAAAGAGAGAGAAAATAAAATAAAAAAAAACAACTGCTTTGCCTGCTGCAATCCAAGGACAGTAACAGACTCCCCCAGCCTACAACACCAGCAGGCTTTTCTTTTTTATTTTCTCTATTTTATTCCATTTTGATGAATAATGTGCTCTATTCTATATTATTTATATATATGAACAATAGTGTGGCGTGTGGACCTTGGACAGCTTAGAATAGTAGGCTGGTGTGGGGTCCACTGAGGTGGATAGGGTGGATTTAAGATGCTATGCCCCTGCATTTGGTGCATTATTACCATATTAGGAATGGTGTGAAACCCATGTGCCATCCCTTGCAGAGACCTTAGATTTATCACCAAGATTTGAGAGATGTCTGACAAAGCTTGCAATGAAGCTCTTGTGGTGGGGTTCAGGGGGCCTTCTAATTGTTAGTTTAAATTGGTGAGAAAGATGTTCAAGTATGTTTGGAAAGGAAGATTGCTTGACCAAAGAGAAAAAATTTGTTGAGTGGGCCCATCATGGACAACGACACATTGACGATACGTACCGATAAAATCTAATGCCCTAATGCTTAAACTACCTTGTCATTTTCTTTTAAAAACCCGCACACAAGAAAAGAAAAGTCAAAGTAATCAAAGGAACTTGATCTTATCTTTGTGATTTAAGTTTTACCTTTTGAAGGTCCTTTTTTAGATCAAGTTACTTGGCCAATAAGGCCTCGAAGCAGTCCATGGCTCAGCCATGGTCATGAAGAATGCATGAAGCCTTGAAGACAATGCGGGGTGTTTATGGTTGGGATGGGGAATGGCTAGATGATGCCATTTATGTTGTGCGTTTGTACATTAGCAAAGGGCTTGTCAGAAGATGGGAGAACTTTGGTGGATTTGGGTCTCAAAGAAGAATCACCATGCATTGATTACATGGGCCAGTGTAAGAAGCTTTATTTCCCTGTGGTACAATAGGGCCTATTGGATCAAGGGGTGCATCTCCAGTAGCCTTGCAGTGAAAGCAACAGGACCTTGGCCTGGCTCCCCTTGTGCTGTCTCAGGCAGCAAGAAATTTCCAGCTCTTATCCACTATCACCATTTTCTAGGCTTGGAAGATTCCAGTGCAATTGTGGAGGAAAATAAAATATTCACAAAAATAATTCAGAAATGTTTAGATGCATGAAAGTAGAAGACTTTGGATTGATATTGTCATAAAAGGATGGCAAAATTAGAGTTTGTTGGTGATAGGAAAATAGTTTGGTGAATGGGTGCATCTATTGGACTATGGAAAGTTGAAAAATCCAACTTTGTACTGGAGAAAGTTGTGGAATATATGCTATTTTATCTAAGGATTGATAGAATAAATCATTCCATTGCAAATCAACTTTGAATTCTATGAGAACCAGTTGGTGATTAAAGCCTTCATCTTAGCATCTTCCCTTTTGTCATTACTCATTTGGAATTACTGCCCAAGCATCACACATGCCCTAACTTCTACCATATGATGCAAATTTTATTTTTGAGTACCCCGTCATCTTTCACAGTTGTTATTATTAATCAAGGTGATCTTAATACTTTTCATGCTTTTTCTATTATATGGATGGTGTTATAATTAATGAAAAGCTCATGGACACAATGTTAAGGCTTTATTATCCAAAGGAATAATAAAAAAATATGAAAGTTGAACCCTACTTTTTATTTTATTAAGGAACTTTTATCTCCTTTGCTCATATTCACACCTTTTGTCCTATAAGTGATACAAGTAATAGCAGACTACCATTCATAAGCTTCATCCCATTTATTTGGACTTGATTTGTTAAATATCTTATAAGCTTTTTCTTTAAAATACCAAATTCTTATTGATTGGATGGGTTTTAAGCTAATGCAACATGTTTTATTTAGATTGCTACTTTACTTGACTTTTTGTCCAACAAGTATGACTATAGCCAAGTGATTGCATTTTTTTCAATGACATAAAATTTTATGTTCACATCTTGGAAATTATGTTCACATCTTGGAAGTTATTTTATGTTCACATCATCTTTTATTAAAGTCAAGAAAAAAAAAGGTTCATCCAAGTCATGTTCTTGTTTTGGGTTTTAGCCCCATCTAATTTGCATCACAATGGGAGCCAAAATAAGTTTAATTCATATAAGATACTCTTTAATAAGAAGTCTAGTGCTTGAGCATTTGGGCAATTGTTCTTCCATCTAGAAGCATGCTATAGCCACATGGGACCATTAAAACTTTGGAACATCTTTTTGTCCTAATGAAAGATGATAGACCTATCCTAGCCATCTTTATGTGCTACTCAAATTAACCATCTATAGTCCAATAAGATCCTGCATTGTTATTGAAAATGATGACAAATCTAATTGCATTTGATGCTTTACATAATTATAATTATCTCTATAGATTTCATGCAGCTAATATGACTTACGTTTTTTAAATGCATGATAAATTTACTGGGATGCATATAAATTACATAGGTTGAGACAATTAATTCACTCTTGATCTCCTAGTTTATGCATTCAATACTATAAGATATGTTACACCCTTGGGATTCAGACTGAAGTATACTTTACATAAAGGAGCAAATATTGTCTTATTAATAAACCACCCCTAGCACAATATAATTTATATAAATTTTTGACATCTACATTTTATAAATGAATGTAAAATATATGTCAAACTTCCGGCCTCCTAAGGTAGGTTAAGGATCTGCATTAATTATTTTGACGCAAGCATGCTTTTAAAATTTGGTGATTGAGATTGTTAATCAACATATATTACATATAACTTAGACAACGTAAGTTTTCATAAACAGTTATTTCATTATGCTTACCTTTAATGATCGAACATAGATATTTGCGGAGATTTTGGGATGCCTTAGGTAGCTTCATTATCAATAATAAAATCACATAAATCCATAAATAAAGTATTAATAGCATACATTTTTTGCCAATCTTTAATTTAACAAATATAAGCATTTTTTAATTTTACAATATATAAATTTAATTATAGAAAATATTTTATACTAATTTACCATTTTTTGATGAAAAATATCGCTAAAAATTAATTTATCAGAATTACTAGTTCACCAATTTATTTATTTATGATGATAAGGCACACGATGGAGTTGGAACATTTAAGATCCAAGATATCACGCCCTTAATAGTTTGTAAAATCATGAAATAAAGTAGTTAATAACAAAGTGTGGATAGAATTTTTTTTTTTTTTTTTTGCCAATATCTTGGTTAACAATTTTATTTATTAGCTTGCTATGAGAATCTAATGCCTTTATCAATTTGCAATCAAATCATGGATCTAATATTTATATAAGATTAAGCAATGATATTGAGTTTTACAACTAAGTTGAAAAGAACAAAAGTATCACATATTTCAATGATAATAAAAGTATGTTTTTCTATAATGCTTTTAATTGTATGTAGTAATGCCATAAATAAAAGAAGTCTAAGAACATAAGAAGAAAAAATAAGGGCTAAAGATAATAATTAAAAATTTTAAACAAATAAAATTGAAGCTTAGTTTTCTAAAAAATTATAAAAAAATAGTCCATCTAAATCATTTGTTAACTTTGAGCAAACTATTATAAGATTTTGATATCCAACTCAACACTAGCACCATGGTAGCTACAAAGGTAATCTATGCTACCAAAACTTCTTTTTTCTACGTGAAATCATTTGTCCTATCTTTAACCAATCAAAGCCACAAATACTTTCCTTGGTTGAAGCATTCGCATGAACTAAATGATCAAAGTCCAAACCTAAGCTTGCATCTCAGTATCATTGGTAAATTAAAATTTTATAGAAGGTCTTATATACATTGTTCATACTTTTTCCATAGATTTAAGTTTTTAGAATTAATTAATTAGTCATATTAGAGTAAAAATTTGCTAGAAGTTATAAGTTAGAATTTATTTCATGCTAATTATTTATTTTATCATTTCTGTTGTGGTCTTAACTTATTTCCATGTCTTTTTCACTTCCAAATAAGAGATAAGGATGACAATTTCAACTCATAAAATAGGGATGATTATAACTTTTATTATACCAACTTTTATGATGATAAGGATAGAGGTTATTTTTACCCCTACAAGTGGAGACGATGAGGATGGAACAAGTATACCCTCACCCTGCCTAATTACTATCCATTTATTTTATACTTAAATACTACAATACCTCTTATATATTTGAATGATATATAGTTATTAATTTAATTTAAACTTTTAATTATTTTAGTAATAAATATAAATTTAAAAAATAAATATTAAATGTAGCTATATTATTAATTTTATAATTTTACTAAAAATTTATATAGATCATCAGGGGTAGAGTAAGCATAGCGCAAAATAGAAATAGAGTAGGAATAGAAATTTATTATCAAAAAAAAATTGTTTGCGGGGATAAGGCAAATCAAAGTATTAAAATGCTGACCTTGCCTCATTTGAGAATTTTTGGGAAGTAAAAAATTATGATTCCATGAAAAGAAGGCCTCACATTGTCCACATACATTGACAAAATAGCTTCTTCATGCTCTCTGGTTTCAAAAATAAAAAAAATAAATAAATAAATAAATAACCAGGCCCTCCCAAATCATTTAACATTCAACCATCAAATCCATCTCAGTCATACAAAGAAAAGCGTGGTTAGATTTGAAATCAGAAACGCAAGTCTAACCCTCACCAAGGGTTTTTTTTTTTTTTTTTGTAATTTTTTCCTCGGCATTGCTGACAGGGGCAGTTTCGTAATTTCGTCAAAGGACAAGTGCATTCTTCGCCACCCGGACGAGCAAACACCGAAGCTTTGGCGGCCAAAATTCCTCCCTCCGCTTTTCCTCATCCCGAGGTCGATCTGCACCCATAAATCTTGGTCTGTCCAAATATTTGTCCCTTCCCCAAATAGCCCTCACTCCGTGCTGGAAATTACGAGTTCCGGCAGGACCACGTTAGCCCAATGCTTTGTCCGCTTGCGGACATTCCTACGGCCCCAGAATCTAACGAGTCCTCACTGTTCTCGCCACTTTGGATCACGTGATGTGTACCCTCCCATAAAAAGAAACCATTCTCCATGGCCATTTGCTGCCCCTGGCCCAAAGTTTGAAACTTTGAAAATGTTATCCTTTTCAAGATTGATGCTTTCGAAAACAAATTTTTACCGTTGTGTTAAAAATAAAAAAAAAAAAAAAATGAAATTGTTTTTTTTATTTTCATTAATAAAATAGTAGATAGCATCACAGCCAATTGTAATAAGGGATAGTAGGTAAAAAAAAAACTGTGTTGCTGTCAGTATAATAAATTTTTGACCGACATGAGCTAAATTCTTTTAAAAAATATTTTAATGTCTCGGTTAGGAATTACTGGCTCACTTACGTCACCCCCAACCAAATTTGTCAAATGTTTACAAATTTATTTTGAAAAATATAGCATAGATATTCATTAATAAATCAAGTGGGCCAGGTTTGATTGAAAAATAGAGAGAAAATTATGTGTAGGTCCTATATTTTTTTTTCTTTTTTATTAAAAAATAAATATCATTATATAAAAGATGGTATTTATTTTTTTATGCTCTTTTTTTTAAAAAAAAATTAACACTAAAAGTCCAAAATTATTTCTTAATATTTTTTTTTATTTTCCTTTCTTGTTTGCCTAATAACTCATGTCCACTTAATTGTTATGTATTTTTATTTTTAAGTTATTATAATCTAATTGATATTTTTTTATACAAAATTACTATCAACTAAATATAGAAAAATGTTTCTAAAGCTTACAAAATTCCTACTAACTAAACATGATAAAATTTATTTTCCTCCATAAAATTTTTTCAAGAAAACTTTCTTTAAAAACTTTAACTTTTTAAGAAAAATGCCAACTCATTTAGTATTCTCTCGAGAAATATTTTCTTGAAAAAAGTTTTCGTAAGGTATTGTGTGGTTGGGGAAAATAAGAGTTTTTTTTTACTCTTATTTTTCTATGTTTGATTGAAGTAAAGAGTAAAAATTTTATGTGAGATCTACAAGCATTTTCTCATCTTACACTATAAAATAAATATCAGAGGAAAGTAGCATTTATTTTTTCAAAAAACTATTTTTTTAAAAAATACCGAACAAGAATTAAGAAAAAAAAAGAAGAATGAAAAATAAATACCATCTCTCTTATGATATTTATTTTTTAATAAAAAATATAGGGAGACTCTGCACATAATTTTTTTTTTATTTTTTAATCAATCATTAAAAAAAAATAAAGTAGAGAAAAGTTTTGCCCTCTACTTTTTCCCAAGCCAAACCCCGGGGTAAAAATATAAAATGTAGGTGCCGCGAACGCGGTTTAGAACTTTGATCTGGTTAGAACTTTGACCTTGGACCCCTCGGAAGTGGAGAGAAATATTAAGGTACATTAAGATAGTATTATGCTAATGAATAAAGAAGATTTCCGTTAATCACTATTGCAGCCATGATTTAACGACTAAGTGTTTAAGGTTGCCAACTTAGGGATACTAATGAGCTAAACCAAGCTGAGCATTCAATCATTTGGCCAGCTTGATCACATCGCAAGGGTGCTCAACTTTAGGCTCAGATGGAGCTTTGCCCAAACATAGTTGCTCAAGCTTAGATTATAAGAGATAGACAAGAGGATTCACCACAACATATTTATCATTGCAAGCCTGCTAGTGCCTGTTTTAAAATGCAATTTGATCTTGACTATAGTTTTTCTTTTTTTAATCAAATCAGCTTGCTTTGATAAACTTCTCATGAATCAACCTTGAGTTGCTTATAAATGGCTCTCCAATGATGTCTTACCTTGAGCATCTGGTCATAGAAATAAAGAGTCTTTGTTCCTTTTCTATGGTAGAAGACTTCTATCCAAGTCAACACGGATTGAGTTGCCTCGGAGCATAGGATTACCTTTGAGAACAGCAAAGCATGGCACAGAATGGTCCACGTAATTGGGTTATGAATGGCATTGGAAATAGAAGTGAGGTAAAAGAAAGAGGATGCATCCAATGAAGACAATGCATGGACTTGTAATGAATCCATAACTTTGCCAGGTAAGAACACCAAGATACTGCCAGCACATGTGACAATACTTAGCTTCATCCAAAACTTATTTCACACACACAAAATAAAAAAGGATCCTGGCATCTTTTTTTAACCTTTGGTTGAAATAAAATCAAATTATTTCTTTATTCTCTTCTCATTCTCTTATCTAAATTATGAGTGGTACTCATATTTTAAACATTGTAGATCAGAGCATGAGCCAAAGAAAGATAGATGGAAGTATTTTAAGGTGGAGATGCAAACACCAATGTTGGCATTAAAATGTGAGAGGATAGAGATGACTCTTCACCATATAATATAGAAATTTAACACTCGAGCACTTCATAAATAAAATATATTTATGTCAAAGTAGGCCAGGCTTAATTTGCATTATAATGTTTCCCAAAATTTCAAAATTATTCTTCGCCCCCTCTCACTAAAATTTTTTTTCATAAGAAGTTAGCATTTTAATTTTTTCAATCTTATGAAAAAACTTGCTAGTACTAAAAGTTTAAAATTATCCTTTTAACTTTATTTTATTTTTTTCTTTATTATATTTATATTATATTATCATAACATATATAATCTAATATCATTAATATAATATATTAATTTATATCATATATTATAATAGATAAATTATCATATAATATAGTATAATATAATGATATTATATAATATATATTATGCATTATATTATAAATAAAATATTACTAATATAATATAATTTAATATTATTATATTGATATTATATTATATTAATTTCTATGTAATCTTTATTTTAGGAGTATAATAGTCAAATTGGTATTTTTCATATAAAATTACTTTCAACAAAATACAAAAAATATTTTCAAAACTATTTTTCTATACAAATTTTCTATTAATTAAACATGATAAAATTTATTTTCTTCTTCATATTTTTTTCTAAGAAAATGAATCTTAGAAAAACTTTTTCTATCCAAACTTTCTAGAGAAATACCAAATGAGCACAAAAAAAAAGCAAAAGTGATACCAAGTTCAATATACTTATATGCATGACATACAAACCATGTTTTTATCAGAACAAAATAGTGTGAAAGTCCAAACATGTTTCATTAGACATGAAATGGGTACAAAAGTGAATTTTATATACATACATACGTACAAACATACATATATATATATATACATACATACATACATATAAGGGAAAAAGAGGAAAAAAATGAAAATTGTTATGGTGTACAATTAAACCATTGCTTCTGACTTAAAACACATAAATTCGCATACAAATGTATACCTGCATGCATGGGTTATGGGTACTTCTACTTCCCAAGACTAAGCCTGATATGCCCTAATTATTTTAGATTTGGATTGAATCCTGTTCAAGTTCCTGGTGCAGTCCTAACTGCAACTATGGTCATGTAACCGTCCTGCAATGCTTTTTCTATCAAGAGGGTTGCACATGTTTGTCCTGTTTCTTTTATTTGTTTGTGTGTGCATGCATGCATATGAATGCACATTTTGGTGTCATTCATAAAATAAAAATAATTTGAGTCATCTTTTACACAAAAAGACTACAGTGCCAAATTGCTGTACACAAAATTTAGTCCTTTTCCTGTTAAGACTTTGGTTCCTTTCAAACCAGTAGTCCAAAGCAGCCTTTCTGTTAGACAGGTCCAAAATCTATGGTTTCACGGGATCGAGGTCCGTATTTAGAAAACAAATCCAAGCTTGTTTTAATTTTCACTGGGGTTTCTCTGTTTCAATTCAGACCCTAAGCATTTGCTGCATCTTTGAGGTTATGATGGCTGTAAATAAATACGTGCAGGTTTGTGTATCCTTTGAAAAGATCTCTTTAATCTTGAATTTGTTTATCTTTCCTTGTTTCTGCATTATCTATCATATTAGTGCCTGGTAATCTAGTTCTTGTCACCTGTAAGATTTGTTTTGCTGCATTTGTTATGTCACACTTTCATTAAATTGGTGTTCCTCATAGTTTTGATATGCATTTGCTTTAAGTTCAGCTGCTATGAGGCTACAATGTTGCTTGTATGAAATTCCCATGCAACCTGGTTTGAACGTAATTGGCATTTCATGCGCATACATCGATAAGCATGGCCATGCCAATGCCTATAATTATATACCAAAAGATGAAGAAGGGATTATCATGATGCAACTCATGTGTCATGCAGATGCATTCATAAATGTGGTCCCTTTCTTCCCTTAAGGCACCATCTAGGCTCACAAGATTGCCATAAATGCTGTCATTTTCCTACTACCAACTGCCTTCAAGATCTCCATGTCTCATGTCTTGAACTTCAGACAGTGATATGTTAAGTTAGTTTTAATTGTAATGCTTCAACTAAAAGCAATTGTGGGTGTGTGTGTGTAAAGAATTGAAAGCATTAGGCTCATTCATACGAACATCAAACTAAATCAAACATAGTACTGACCCTATGAGATGTGGCCACATTTTGACACCTTACCTAAATCTATCAAATAGATTGTCTAATTCAAAAGCTTCCATACTTAACTCCCATTTATAAGTTACAGCCTCTTGCACCCTTGTGGTCTCAAGTCTTATCTAAAACCACCATCCAATCATCAAACAAGAAAATCAGAATGGAAGAGTAGGAAAAGAAACTTCCAACACGCAACACACTCAATTTATCACAAAAAGGCCAAGCAATTCAGGGTTCCATTGCTGAAGAGGGTGGAATTGTAACAGGGTACTTCCTTGCATTCTTGTGGAGTTTCATTAGCACTGCTTTGCCAAGATCAAGCCCACACACATCTGCTAGTTGAACGAGGTAGAGCAGCACATCTGAGAGCTCCTCCTCGAGGTGCTCCTTATCATAAGAAGTCCAATCAGGGAGCCCTTTTGCAACCTCACCCTTCCATTGGAATATCTCAGAAAGCTCTCCAACCTCTACAACCTATGCAGTAGAAATAAAAATGGTCAGAAAATAGTGGCCTAGAATTACTTTAGTGTGATAGTGAGTGGGTTTATAATGCTTTACTAGAGCTAGGAGGAGGTTTCTTGGGCTGTGAAACTGGTCCCATTTGCGCTCCTTGGCGAATTCTGCAAGCCTTCTCCTCAACTCCTCAAGGGAGACTTCATGGAAACCCATTTTGCTTCACTTAGCTCTCTCCCTCTCTCTCTCTCAAGATTTTAAAGAGGAACGGCAATGGCTCTTTTCTAATGTATTGCATTTGTCTAGTGGAGCACTTGGATGCTCCTTTCAAATGAAAATTATGTGAGGACATCAAAGAAAGGTGTATTGTCTCCCTTTCTCTCATCCATGACAAGATGCCACTCTAAATCTGCAGTCAGTGCTGGAGCACTTGTCTTGTTCTCCCTCACCATTTAGGAGACAGTGGATGGTCTAGCTAGATATTCCTCTTCTGTTTTATCTGGAGAGTAAGTTCCCAATAAATGGTGAGTTCCATTAAAAAGCCAGCCATTAGATCTCTCCCAGACTAATTTTCCCAAAGTAATGTTTTCAGCATCAAAATTCATGGTAATTTATGAGCTGAGCCTTGGAGTATTTGCGCATAATATATTAAGCTCCATGGGACTACATCAAGATGGTCAGTGAAGTTGTGAAAGGACCCTGTTCCAAAAAATGGAATAAATTCCTTTTACTATAATAGGCACCCAGAGTAACTTTCAAGGCTTACCAGACCTGCTTTTTACCATTTAAACTATTGCTAGAGAGGAAACTCCACACTTCTATGTTTGGAAGTTAGGTTTAAAGGCTTATGGCTTGAAATGCCTTGTTGGTAGTTGGTATCCCTTAGTTACTAGGATGCTGCTGTTGGGAGCTTTTGTCTTTTTCCTGGGAGACAAGTGGCAAACTTTTCAGTTTTCATTATTATCTTCACATGGCTTTTCCATACTTTCAAGATTCCAAAATTTTCAGATTTAATTCACTATTTTCTAAAGAGTGGCCACAAGAGAAAAGTTTCATTTTTTTGATAAAGGAAAATTTTCAAAAGTTGGATCACACTCAGTCTTCAAATGGGATATGACATTGCTTTCATCTACATAAATGCAAGCCTTGAATTCCAGGTGGAAGTTTGAAACCATGATTGGCTTAAAGAAAAGCTTTTATTTACAAACAGCCTACCATGCATGCCTGACAAATGGAGAAGACCCATGAGTTGGCTCAGGTTTCTTCTGGTTTGATTAGGTTGGATCAGCTTTCCCCTCCATGTTTCTCCAAATTTTTTTTGGATCAACTTCCATCTCAAGCAAAAACCAAATCACAATTCCTTGGGTTTGGATTTCAAGATATATATCAGCCCTGGTCTTCCAAACAGGATGCACCAAGTAATTATTTTGTATGACAAAATTCAGTAGATGAAAGAAAACATTTTGTAAGGACACTGACAACAAGCATGTCAAAAAATATGCATAAAGATCAGCTGTATTTTGGTGACACTCATTTTTTTAAGAGAATTAATTTCCCGCCCTTAGTTTGTCTGTCCTTTTAACTATTAGAGCCATTTTTTTTAAAATTTTTATCAGCAATAGATTAATTTTAAGCACACTTGCGCCTTGTTTCACACCTAAAACATTTTTAAACACTGGTGGAAAAAAAAAAAAAAATATTCAGGTTTGAATTATTTTGATCAACATGGCCTAGTTGTTAAAAAGGTCGGCAAACCAAGAGCAGACCAGAAGTCAGGTGGCCCTTCTCCTCGTGAACTAAGATCACGGGCCCTGGCATGTCCCTCACGCTAGATGTCCAATTACGGTCAAGTACAGTAATCTAATAATAACGAAATGAAACGAATAGATTAACTGCATCCAGGGAGATGGTCAAGTGTTTCATTTGACCCCATGTTAACAACCCAGGCGCCCTTCATTTCAAGAATTACTCACAAGGCGCTTCATGCTATAAGAGTGTTGAGCTCATGGATCAGGTGATCCCATTTATCTTGTTTGGTACAGCTATGGAAGGCGAGCTGATAATTATTGAAGGCCATTGGCTTAGAACAGCCATTGCATAACCTTAACAACTGTTGTTTGAAAGGACAACAGCTATCTGTTGATTTCCAACAGTTGTACCAAACACAACTTGATTTGTTTGAAAGGCTGAGATTGCGTCCTGTTTGTTTCTGGTTACCAACAGATGTTAGAAGCTTGAATCAAGAGGAAGCACTTCTTGCTATGCTTAACTCATCCTTTCGGTCATCACAAGGTCAAAGTTTGCAGGTATTTGCCCATCAATTATTCAAAACAAAGTCATTACACTGTATTTTAATCCATTGAGGATTGTCTGAGTTCATATTAATTAATGGCTGCTGATGATGCTCCAATTTTTAAACTCCAGACTGACTTATTCCTACCGACTAAGCATGCTTCATTTGATCCAATCTAAAAACAGCGTTGTTAAAAAATATCCATTTGAATATTTTTTAATCCATCAAGGATTAGCTCTTGATAACTTTCGACTGCCGACAGTGCTTAAATTTTCATACTTTTGTCTGGTCTGATTATAGATTATTCTGTAGATATTGACCACATGGAATAACGTGGTTTGTATTTTATTAACGTAAAAGCAGCCACTTGTGCAACTAATCCTGAACAATTCTACGTACGCTGATCTCACCAACTTAAGAAACAGATAGGCGGTAGGTGCAGGAAAGAGTTTTAAGAGCAAAAATTTAATGGTTCTTGTGAAATATAGGAAGGAAGAGCACCTAAGATTTTAAAGAAAAGCATAACTACCATTACCAAAAGAACAAATACAGAAAAAATAAAGTAATATAAAGAGGTATTACATAGAAGTACATAAATTTATTTAAGATTTTTAAATTCATATACTTTTTTCTTTTAATTAAGTATACTAATAAATATAAGTTTTTTAATCAAATACATTTTTAAAGGATCGTATGATAACTGTCAATGATAATTTAAGCATACCAACTTATAAAAATTTTTTAATTGAATATAACAACTCATAAAAATTTTTAATTAAGATACTTATTTAAGTTCAGGTAGCATTTTTCATAGATGTATGACGAATCAATCAATCAAAAATTTTTATATATAAAATTCTGTGCATAATAACCTCAAGAAAATTATTATTATCTATTTATAAAAAAAAATCGTATATATAAAAGGTTAAGCAGTAAAATTATAACTTTCTAGTTGCTCAACTAACAATATATGAATTAACGAAAAAATTATACCTCAAATACATGCTTTTTTTTATGTTATAGACTTTTTAATGTATTACTAACACATTTCTTAACACAAAAAGTTTATCCTTTCCCGAAGGCTATGTAACTCTATAATAACCATCCGGCTCTATCAGAGCTAGATGTTAAAAGTATGTTAATAGATAACTCCTATAATTCTTTTGCCTATATTCTCTGTATTTAATTAAAAATGTTTTATGAGTCTGCGTATCCAATTGAAAAACTTTTATAAGTTTATATACGCAATTGAAAAAGAAAAAAAGCAAAACATTGTTGACAACCATCATATGATCCGTCAAGTTATCGGTGATGGTCGTCAAAAATATACTTGATTGAAAAACTTACATGAGCTGAGATACTTAATTGAAAAAGAAAGAGATAGTATAAGGAATCAATCGAGAATTCCAAATAAGTTCATGTACTTCTAGTGTAATTTTTTTTAATATAAAAATAACAACAATAACAAAACTTTAATCCTAAACTAATTGAGATAGGCTATATAATTTTTTTTTCTATTTTAATATATTTTAAGTCATATTTTCAGTAACATACAAAGATTTTAAATTATTCTTTAAGATTTCTTCCTATATAATTCTCTGTCTACTTTTATCTCTCTTTTTTTTTTCTACATGTATCAAATCATTCTTTTGCAGTGCTTCCTTAAGTCTATATTGCAAATTTTTAAATCATTTAAATCATCCTTCCCTTAATTTGTTCTCAATCGGTACCGTCTCTACCTTTTATTAATGACTTCATTTCTTATTCTATCTTCCATTATATTATCATATCATGGTATTCACATTTTAGTGGCATTCGTTTGGCCATCATTTTATTAAAATCATTAAGTTTTTTTCGTTTAATGATTAGGACAAAAATTGAGAGCAAGATAATATAGATTAACATTCCATGAAACCTTTTTGTTCCTATAAAGAATGAAATTTGAACACACACAGGTTATGGCAGCAAAATGCCTTCCAGCAGTTCTACTGGGCCCTTGGCTGAATCTTTTCTTAAGGAAGAGCATCAGTTTGGACTCGAAGCATGGAACAAAGTCTAGGGTTTTGTTGAAGGATTTAGATGTGAGGGAACAGGATGCCCCATGGCTGCTAGGCGATGACCTGTTTGATTAAACTTAGCGTGGCTAAGGAGTAAGGATGGAGAAAGATTGGAACCATGGATTTATATAGACAGATATAAAAGCTATACCGCTAACTTCGACCAATGGTCATACAAGAGCTGGCAACAACATTAAGTTCCACCATGGTGAATGCATGCACGTGATTGCCTTTAGATGGCGTCTAAGAATCTCTCACCATATTTTTATTTAAAAACAATCTTCTTGGGCTTTACAAGGAATCAACGATTGGTGGGTGATACACTCCAGTTTTCCTCTTTGAACCTCTTCGAACTCAGAGCTATGGAAGCTATACTCTTTGGCTTCAAGGCGCATCAGGCTTGAAGCCAACTTCCATTAGAGGTTTTTGATATGTATGAATATAAGCAAGGAGGAAAAGCTGGCTGCTGCCAAGTGCTTGAACTGCAACATTGATTAACTTCCTCTTCAGCTTGGGTTTTGTCCCTCAGCATCCAAAAACTTAGGAAAGATTGGCAGCCACTCCTGGAAAAAATGTAGAAAAGATCAGCATCTCAGAAAGGCAGGTTTCCATCATATGGTGCTAGATTAACACTGATCAACAGAGTCATGAACTTCTCCCTACTAGCTAAATTGGGGAATGGAAAGAACCTAGTCAGGAAAACAGATTGTGAACAACAATTGTTCATACTGTTTGCACTATAGCAGAAGAAAAATTCAAATCAGAAGCAGATAGGTCTTTGACAGATGCTTCACCGATAGGTCTTTGACAGATGCTTCACCAATTGGAAAGACATTAGCAAAAGCCTCTCTGCCATTTGCAATATATTCCAGAAAGATTGCTGGCTCAACAATACCCCACTGATGAACTTGTTCCCCTCATACTAGAATGTGCCAAAGAAGATGACTTCACTGGCATCTCAATAGAAGAGAAATCTAAGTTGGAAATTCTCTCTCTCTCTCTCTCTCTCTCTCTCTCTCTCTTCCACTGCAGAGAGCTTAACTAGAAGACTTAAGCCGATCAATCTTTTTCTGTTAAGTCATATGACCAGTTTTCAAACACCAGGCAAATCCAAGATATTTGTGGCTTGCAATTAAAAACCACATTCACATTGCCGACATCCTCTGCACAGAGGGTTGGACGGTATCATTTCTGTGCTCATTGTATGGGGCAGCAAGTGAAGCAAATGCCTTCTTTACCTCTCTTACGGTAAATGTGTTTGGGCATCAGAGGGCACCCTCCTACATTGCTATCCCTGTGGACCACTGGAGGAAGAAGAGGGTGAAGAAAGCCACCAGACTGAGATAGGATCAGTCCGTTATAGCCATCTGGCAAGAATGTGGCAAGAGAGGAATTCCTGAATATTTTTACAAAAGAAAGGCTGTCCCTGTTCTGAAAAGGCCAGCACAAGAAAGACCGGGCGGGTGCATGACTCAGTGGCCAGGATGTCATCTTTGTTTCTGCCAAGCACTTGAGGCTTCCATTCTGTTTATCTTCTCAGTTTTCTGTCTTCTTTTATTTTGTTTTGCTACTTTTCCTTTCCTCCTTTTTCCTCTCCTTTCTCTTTCTCATTCTGTTCCGTTCATCTTTTCTTCTAATAAAACTTTGAGGCAGTGGTGTGCCAACACTGCCTCCGAGTTTTCAAAAAGATTGTCTTCTAGTTTTCTGGGTTTAGTCATCTGTTGCACTCTTTGTCAAGGATGATGTGGAATTGAGAAAGCCACAGAACAATGGAGGTCAATGTTCCAATTGCTTCATTTGCCACTCAATCTGGAACATCTAAATGACAGGATAATTTGCAAAAGTCAAATTTTGAAAATTGGGAAGAGCAAGACCATCAGATGATAGAGTATCTGATGGATAAGGTACATTCAAGGCAGACTAGAACGAGGAAACAAGCATATATTATTTAGTTAGGATTTTCATATTGCAGTTCAGAAAGAAAACATCCAGAGAAGCAACAGATTGAAGTGGCTGGTGATAGAATTTACAAAACCAATATATATATATATATAGCACTGTAGCATGTTTTTATAGGAGAACTGATCAGAATAGACCAATAGATGGGTAAACTAGCAGACCAACAGCTCCAATTGGGACAGTCGAGAAACAGAAGCAAGCTCAAAGTATCTGAATAACGAGAGAACTGGTGATTAGGTATTCACTCCATTTTCTGCAGGTTGGAATGATTGCAACCCTTTATACCTCAAACATAGAGTTCAGCATGATTTGATGATATGAGTACGTAAACATTAGAAAAATGGGTTGAACGGTTGGAAGAAAAAAATCAACTAAATGTGAAAGATCCTATTGCTTGCAGTGAAACATACATTTCAAGTCAAATGACCAAAAATTAAGCCTTTTCTTTTTCTTTTTTCTTGTCCACCTTTTTTTTTTTTTTTTTTGGTGGTTGGTTTTTTGTGGGGGGGGGGGGGGGGGGGGTTGGGGGTTGGGGTGTTTAGTATGATTCTTGCATATGTAAAGTCAGTGAGCTATATATGATTGAGGGAAAACTGACCTGAACCCATGACTACTGTTAGATGGTATTGCATGAACAAAGCTTCAGATTATTTTGTGGGGATGATTAAGGCGACAACAATGGCTTAGCCTGGAATAATAGATTGCAGGCAGAGAAACTAATAGATTGTTTGACATTATAATGGTCACTCATGGACAATTAAGTGATGTTCATCCATGGAACGAATAAAAAAAATGTGTACGATATTTAGCTGTTAACTTGAGCAATGATGGTTAAATAATTGAACACTGAGAAGCAATTGTGTCTAAATTAAGAAATTTGACACATACAATAAATCAAGATGTCAGAAATGCTTACAGTTTCTTCACTTTGTCATCATCGCCCCATATTGGAATCTTCATTCATGTTAGACCATTCTTTCTAGTCTTCCCTAATTTCACAACTGATCCTAGATTAGTAGATCCACCAGGATGTTCAGATCCTGCAGCCACCCCAGCAACCACAAGGCCAAACACGAGCTGCATGTTTCTTGCCAAAACGATGCTGCACCAATGAGAATTCATTCATGCATGGGACATTGCACTCCTTAAACCATATGATCTTCATACCATTCGGTGCAATATTCTTGCTTCCAAAGTCCTCACCCTGTTTGGCCTTGTGCCTTTGTCCTTGAGAGTGGAGTTTGAGATGAAATACATTAGCACAGTCCACCTTGCAAAGATTGCGCCAGAAAGAGGATCTCTGTTTCGGCAGCAATTGCCAACTGTGAATCTGTTGTGGCAAAGGTTGTTGACCCTGTGAAACTCTGATAAGAGGTTGACTCTGTGTACATTGTGGGAAAGGTGGTCTACACTTGAATCCTTGTGTTAAAGGTTGTCTACAATTCAATGAGTGAGGAGAAGGCTTTTGACATTGTCTCTGTTGCATCAAAGTCTGGCTGTCCTGTAACTGCTGTAATGAAGATTGTACTTTTTGCAGTGAATGTAGTTGGGCCTGCCTACCTTGAATTTGGTTTAATGGCAGACCTTGATCATTAATTCCTTGGGATACTGACTCTGGAAGGTCTCCAGTTACCACTTTTCGTTTGTCCCAAGAAGAGCTGGCTTTGATGGCGAGTTCTAGAATAAAATATAGTGCAATCAGCCATAAGAAACAAGAAACATCAAAGCAGATTTTCACAAGCATATTCAACCATGCTCCTAGTGGAAAGTAAAGCTTTCATAGTAATGTGGAACACAAACTACCATAGTCTATTAGAAATCAGAAACCTGGTAGAACGTAAATTTGCATAGTTCCAAAATTGAGAGAGAAAGCACCAACCAATAACACAAGATTTGGACTAAATTACAAATTATAAATCATCATGCAAACCTAATCCATGTGAAGAAACATGACCAACTTCAACATGGCGACTAAAAAAAAAAAAAAGGAAAACAACAAACATGGTCAGTAGATTGCTAGGTAAACAAGGCCAGTTGGGCAAAGTTACACAGAATGAGAGAAAACAAATAAGCTTAAAATAAATATGAACTATGTTAACTCTAATCCATAAAAACTACTTTCTTAAAAATGTAATGGTGTTTCTAAGCATTATCCATGATTTGCAGAGTTCTAAACAGATAAAAACTCAGGGTTGCCACATACTTGAGATCGAGAAAGGGATTATGAAAGGAAACAGGAATGAAAAATGCACATACATGAAGTTTAGAGCATTACAAATAAGATGACAAAATATAGAAAATAAAAAATGTCTACGACCTCACAGTAGAAACAAATCCATTTTGTTTATCATGTAAATTCAAGTTCACAAGCAGCAAGCCAATTACATGCTTACATCATTACTATTACCACATTTCCTTTTCTACAACATTGCCATCGAAGATCTGTAATCAGATGTGAATACTTAACTCAAATATGCAAAATGACTGATAAAAATTAAGAATACAAGATACAGGAAATAAATTCATGTGGAAGACTATCATTAGTATTGTGACTCATTCACACTAGTAGCTTAATGATATGCACTTATATAGAAGTACAACTTTCAACTTTGCATGTTTTATACCCTATAGAAACTGCTACAGAAAGGGCAAGAAGAAATTACTCGGGAGGCAAGAGAAGGTCGGAAAAGAACCATTTTTACTCGTTCCTGGGATTCTAGCTCTCTTTTGAGTGCTTCCTTGTAGCTGATAGTTGCCTCCTTCAAACCATCACTTGCCTTCTCTGTTGCAACAAATTCTTCACGCAATCTTTTGCGTTCAAGCTCTCTCTCAAATCATAGGAAATCTGATATTATATTGGACTAATCAGAAGTAGGAGAATGTGGGACAATCAGTCGCATTTGAGTTGAGAAATTCACCTGGTTCATCATCAGAATTGCACTGCAGTAGTGAAGTAGAAAAAACTCCATACTAAAAATTAAAGCGAAAAAAATCGCACTCCAAATGCATTCGTCTTCCGACTTTAATCAACAGCTTCCAATTTTACAAACCCTAGAAGTAACCGCCATGGAATAAAGCAATGATATTTCCCCAAAAAAAAAAAAAAAAATTAAAGCAATGTAGCCAAAATTATTGTGGGGAATAAGAGAAGGGGGAGGGTCGAATAGAACGTAGAACTTGGAGAGGAGCAGCGGGTTTCTTTGTAAGACGAAAAGGGAGAAGGGGCTCCCGAGAAACCCTAACCCTAAACGCTTAGCCGAGACTTTGGTTTGCTAGAAATGGGCCGGTTTACAGGGTGAAAAGGAGGGACATTCCAAGTTGGGAAGGCGAGCAGTCGAGCGAGACAGCCGGTTCCAATCATACGCGTCCGCTACCGTCCGATGATGACTTTATTTATTTATTTATTACTCAAATATACTTTTGATTCTTAAAGTTTTACTCAAAACTCATTTGGTTTTTAAAATTTTGATTCTCAAACTTTCAGTCAATTATATTTAATGGCGTTCGAAACGGTTCCTTTCTTGCTTGCTTTGGAATGACCTCTCTTTGTCAAACCCAAATGCACTGCATTTAATAATTTTAAATGATTCGTATGGACAATCAAACAATAAAAAATAAAAAATAGTAGGTGAACTGCATTGAAAAAAAAAAATTACAAAAAGTTTATATGCTCGTGATAAAATTATTCTAAACGAAAATAAATAAGAAGATAAATAATAAAAATATATTAATATTCGATATCATTATTATGTACATGGAAGCCAAGTGTAACAAAAATAGTAGCTGAAAAAACCAGCTACAACGATAAAATGGTATTGTTCTGATTTACCCTATGATTATTTCTCAGATAAGTTACAGATGATTGATGAATAAATTGGAAAAATTCTGAATCATCAAAAGATTCCTGATTAAATCAATTAACCATGAATAGCATGGAGAGACCTTCCATTTATCATTTTCCTTCATCAATTTAGATGATGTCATTGCTATGATTAAACTCATAATTTTCTTTAGAAACTCAATAATTGGCCAAAGAAAAATAAGCAATGCTAGAATAACAAAGAACCCTTCGTTATTTAGCCCCTAACTTACTTCAGGGTTGTTAGTGAGAATTATATACTGTTTTAGAATTTTACCAACCGGATTACCAAGATCAGATCAACAATGAAATATTATCCAAGCAGCAAAATGTGCACCATTCAAGAACAATGAATGCTAAACGTATATTACAAAGAAACAACAGCGAGTAGCAAAGCATTCATCCTTGTACAGAGCAAACCATGTCATCCCATTAGCCACCACCACCGCACTAACCGTGCCAGCAGCACCACCACCCATGGAGATATTAAAAATCTCAGAAAAGACACACATATAATTTTAAATACCGTTTTTATAATTTTAAACCTACGCACTCGCTTTGATATGCAACCAATAATTTTAAATATATGCTATGCCCTCCCAAGGTCTGATACTGATGTCCTCCACATCCAGCCTTACACATGGCACCTCCGTGGAGCCCCTCATCCTTCCCCAGCAACATGAATACCTCTGCCAGCCCCTCTACCTCCCCTTCTTGCACTTGAGAGTAATGATGGATATGATCATTTGATAAATCCCTAGATGCATGAAATCCCTTTTTTCATGGCAGGCCATCATTCCGAGACCCATGGTTCCTCATGAATGATCCCAAGTCTTTAAATCCAAAAATGCGTTCAAACTTGGCAGCCTCCACAGCAACAACAGATCCATAAGCACCGTAATTTCTTTATTCTCTCCACAAAGCCAAGCAAAAAACGGCATGCTTCTTCCGGCACAATGCTGAGCCATTAACACTCCTTTCACATTCCTTCCACCATATAATTTAACTCCCATGTCGGCATACTTGCTTCCCTGACCTTATTCGCATTCAGTACACCGACCTTTCTTTCAAAGAAGTTGAAAATAGAAACCTAATATACACTCTCCATCCATGCCTTAGCAGCCTAAGCTTTTGGGCCAAAGTGATTCATTTCCATTGTATCAGAGCTAAGGCTGCTGGAGATCGTGAAGTTTAAATCCCTTCCGAAGTCAAATATTTACTTGATTAATCTGGCAGTTATCCTGAGGAACCTAAGCTTTTGGGCCAAGTGATTCATTTCCATTGTATCAGAGCTAAGGCTGCTGGAGATCTTGAGGTTTGAATCCCTTCCAAATAAATATTTACTTGATTAATCTGGCAGTTATCCTGAGGAAAAGGCTTTTGAAGCTGTAAGCCTGAAACTACTGCATTAAGGTTCAGTGATTCTGTATGAAGCTGTAAGCCTGAAACTACTGCATTAAGGTTCAGTGGTTCCGTACTTGCTGCCATGAAGGTTGACTTAATTGCAACAGTTGCAATGAGACCAACCAACCTGTAAGCTGTTTTGGCAGCAGTCTTTGATCTTGACTTCCGTGGAGCTCCTTCCGGAACATTTCCAAACACTGCTGCTAATTTTATCCCAATAACTTTGGCTTTCGAGATGTGGTCTTCTTTCTTCCACTGACCTTCTTCCTATCTGGTATGGTGCTTTTGCTTCCATAAACCTGATCACATTTGACCCTGTGCTTTTTCCCTTGGCAGTGGCACTCAAGGTTAAAAGCATTACCGCAATCCACTTTGCAGAGATTGCACCAAAAGTATGTTATCAGGTTTGAAGGTGTGGAATTATTGCTTCCACACCTCCTGGTATTCTTCCTTCGTTTGACCTCATTCCCATTTGGTTCAGAGGCCGTACACCCAAAGACCTCATCCAATTTGGCCTTGTGTTTTTTTCCTTGGAAGTGACACTTGAGATTAAAAGCATTCCCACAATTAGTCTTGCAGATATTGCACCAAAAGGACCCTATCTGGTTTGGTGGTGATTGCTGACTGTCAGACTGTTGCAACAACAGTTGTTGACCCTGTGAATGTCTAAACAGAGGTTGTGGATTCTGTGAATGCTCTGGGAAAGCCCGCCGAGACTCCAATTCTTGAGTAGGAAGATGTCTGCCATTCAATCGCTGAGGAGAAGGCTTCTGATTTGGTAACTGCTCCATTGAAGGATGGTGATTCTGGAATTGCTCCAGTGGTTGTTGTAATTGAAACTGCTGCAGTGGGGCTGACGGACCTTTAAGTTGTTCTGGCAGCAGCCTTTGATCACGATTTCCTTGGCATGCTTGGTCTGGGAGATTTTCAGATACTGCTTTTCGCTTCATTCCAATAAAACTTTGTTTTGGAGGTATTTCCTAGGACAACAAGCAATTAATGTGCAATCAGGCATAAGATATAGGCATGTTTCTGCTTGGTTTTTCACAGGCATATCAAAGAAATGATGCTTACAAGACCAAGAAATGCTTACAACAAGCGCATTGTTTAACAACAGAATCTAGGTCAGATATGTAAATTGGCATACTTCCAAAAAATGAGAAAGCACTGCCCAGCAACACAAGCAATCAGGCAATATACAGGATATAAAACATTTCAAAAGAAAAGAAAGCATGCATCTGTAAGTGAAATATTCAATAATTTAAGCTGTTCTTGGTTGCATACAAAGTGCAGGGAAGTTAAACAAATTTCAATTCCTCAAGCCTATGTTTCAATTATAACAAGGTAAGAAAAAAAGAAAAGAAAATAAGATGAGAGTGGGCCTAGACCTTCCATGTGAGCGTAACAAACAAGCAAGATCCCACTCACATCATAGCAAATAGATGGCTAGATGAGTTTGGCTTATTGGTCAAAGTCGTGATAAATGAAAGAACAAAAAGTGCTTAAATATATCAACAAAGTAAACTTCATAAAACTAAACTGAGGGTCTTAATATAAAAGCACCTGTCTTGGATACATAATGGGATCTCTAAGAATGATCTATAATTCACCAGTTTTTAAAAAGAAAAATAATCAGGGTTGGAGGTCATCCAACAAATGGTTAGTATCATAATAGAAGGAGCTGTAATACAGCAATGGTGTCCCATGAAATTCTGTGAACGAGAAAGAAGTGCTGCCAAAAATGGGTGGAGAGGAGAGAGAGTCAAACTTAGAGCATAAGAAAAATATTATACACCATGAAAGACTTAAAATATCCTTGAGCAGAATGTAGGAGAAAATCCAAATTGATTATCGTGTGACTTCTTTTTCTTGATGGAAAAGGAGGGTAACTCAATCAATTTATTAATGGAGTACAGAATACAAATAAAAGGAGTAAAAAGATAAGGGAAAAGAAAATAAGGAAGCAACAACTACAAGGTTCTACAAAAGAATGACCACTCTGTCCAACTCCTCCTTCCTATCAACCTGATATTTCCAGTCATTCAGCATTCCAACCATCTTTAGACAAATACCTTCAGTGTTCAAAGATTTGTTAAGGAAGATCCTTCTTTTTCTCTCATGTCAAATACCCCAGCAGGCAGCCACTACCATGTAGCCCTGAAAGGTTGGAGATTAAAAGAAATTCTATTCTTTCCCCAGCTGTTCATTATCTATGGCTTCTCTCAAAACCTTTGGAGGATTATCCAGTTCCTTAAGCTTACAGACAACTTGAGTTACAGATCTATGTCATCACAATAGTGACAAAAATCACCTAAACTTTTTGATCTCAGATGTAAATGCAAAAGTCAAACTAAACAAAATGAAATGACCAATAAAAATGATCAAAACAAAACAGAAAGGCTAATGATTGCAACCATGAGTACATGTCAAATGCCTTGCTAAAAAATACAATATATTAAACTTGCTACCCTAATGTCAGCAGAAACAAATAGAACTGCCTTCAAAACTTTCATTGCATGTACGCATGTAATGTAAATACAAGCACATATTTGCATTATAACTAAACTATATAAAAGAGGAAAAGGATTCTTACTTGAGAGGGTGCACGGAGTAAGCCAGACTCAATAGAAGATTGCAAAAGGGCCATTCCCATTCATTTTTCTATTCTAGCTCTCTTTTAAGGACTTCATTTTAACTAATGGCCACCACCATCAAACCATCTGTTGCCTGCTCACTTTCAGCTTATTCATGTGCAACCTCTTTCTCAAGTAGCATACCTGATATCATAGAGAGTGATCAGAATTCAGTGAATGTAGGACAACTGTGTTTCTCTAGGAGACTCATCACATGATAAACTGCAGCAAAAATGACTATCCAAATGACCCAATATATAGTTTCTCCAACCTCAACATCCATCTAAATGATATAAGATCAAAAACACTGCCCGGCAACTAATAAAAGAAACAGAAGAGCAATTCAGCAATTAAAAATGTCATAATAACTCCCTACATAACCATTATAAGTTAGGCAAATTGCCTATGCTGCACAATGCAAACTAAGATATCTTATGAATAATTTATTTATTTATCCAAAAAGCTTCACCGAGAAGAATCAGAGACGCACAAAATCCTACGACAACCTAAAGGAGCATAGTATCAGAAATGCGATAGGGAGAATCCATTACATATTCTAAATTTGATTACCATATCATGAAAAAAGAAAGCATAAAGAAAAAAAAAAAAAAAAACATAAAAGGCAATAACAGCACAATGACCTGACTTAATATTCCATAAAACCACATGATTAATCAACCTAGCCTTTGTAAAGACTGCTAAACCTTAGAAACCTTCGCAATAAATGGCATTAAGAACATACAAAGCCGTGAAGAAGAAGCTAAAATAAGATCAATGCCCCAAAGTCCTGAACTTTGATCTCCAGACTAGCCATGCTTCACAAATATAAGTACAACCAAAACATGGAATCACGCAACACTTTGAAACTACAAGGAAAATCAGCAAAGATACCCAAAAACCAAATCCATTTCGGATAAGCAGTGAGGAAGCGTCCAAGTTTGGAATCAAACCAACAGAAAACTGGAGATTTGAACCTAAAACCAGATTCGGATCATTTAGGAGAGGAAGAGCATTTCTATCTCAAAAAGCTGTAACTAGAGAAGGAGAAAGACCGAATTATACCTAGAAAACGGAGCTGAGCCATTGTATGAAAACATCTTGAGATGATTTGGATCGTGATGGGAGAATTAGCCAGCCAAGAGCAAGAGAGGAGGACCTCCCGAGGCCTAAAGAAACCCTAACCCTAACCCTAACCCTGGAGGCATGAGAGAGGAAAAGCTGGAACTCTTCTGGGAAAGGAGAGGTTGGAGCTATGAAAACGCCACGATGCGAAAGGGCCTGCGCGTTCGCCGTTAGAAGTTATTTCAATTCGATTATTACCGTTATAACGGTGTTACTTGTCTAAAAGTGGGTAGCTTGTTGGGCTCGACTCGGGCCGGGCCACACGTAAGCACAAAGGGCGGGCCGAAACTATTTAGGTTTCCGGCTAGCTTAGGCCCAAAATTTCTTTTCAAATACCGGCCGGAGTCCAAACCCTAAGCCCAATCAAGCCAACCCCATTTGAGATGAAAGGATGGACTCAACCTAAATTGGTCTAATGACCCAAGATTTTTCTCCAGATTGTTTTAAAAATACTCAAACCAACCAAAAGACTCCAAGTAGGAGATCCTAATAATGAATTCAGTTCAAAATCGTTTCAGGTTTCAGAGTCTGGGCTTCAAGTCAGATCTTAACTTGGCTTAAGATTTATTTGAGTCCTATTTTCTAATCCAAGCATCACCCAAACAATCTTGCACCAATTTTGAAGCCTTAACCTAAAGTTAGATTGACCCGATGGATCTCGAGGTGGTCGTATACATGGATGTATGTGCACATATGTATGTGTTTATTATGCTGTATATTGTATGACAAAAATCCTCTTGTAAATTCATCAAAAGGACAATGAGGGAATATCATATGATCATGCTACCCTGTCAAATAAACCTTACTATATGTCCAATAAAATTTGTGGAAGTATTTATAAAAGTACTACTAAATAGCGAACATGAAGCAATGGCATATTATCGAAAAAAAAAATAAAAAGTAGCCATTACAATTTAAATAATATTATGATACCTAAAAAAGGTTAAAAATTTAATTAGTAGTACTATACCAAAGATGAAAGTGATGGTAATACACATACATATATACATACATACATACATACATACATATATATATATATATATATATATATATATATATATATATATATATATAGTAAGATATATATTTTTTTTTAAAAAACAATGTAAGCCAAGGAAATTTTTATCACTAATTTTGTTTAAATAATATATAAGAAAATGTCAAAAAAATGCTAATAATTGCAGCATTTTTTAACTTGCTAATGGCACTTATAAGTCGTGATTGAAACTCTTTTTATTATAATCGAAAAATGTGGTTTAGAACCTTGTGCCCTGTGCCATTTTATTAGCATTTTAAATGCTATTTGATATGAATCACATGGATGGAATCCCAACCTTCCCTCACTCACCCATTTTTGACCTTCACCATACATGTCGAAGCGTATTAATCAATTAATACAAATAATGAGTATGAGGTGTCATTTTTTTTTGACAATCCAATTATTTGTTGACTACGATTTTTGATGACTGAATAGGAAATCATCCGGATGGTGGTGGATCGCTATCAAGACTTACATTTCGGCCCATGACAAAATTCTATACCCATCTATGAGAGAACATCATTTTGGCCATCTTTATGGTATCTCCAAGATGAGAAAGCTCTTCTACACTGTTGGAAGGAGTTTTCAATCGGTTTTCTTGATTATAACGTGTGCAAAAATGGAGGAAGATGGGATTATGAATGGCATTTTCTATATCATAAAAGATGGTGAGAAGGTCATATAAGTCACCATGTACATCTTTATACCCAGGGAAAATTATGGTGCAGCACCTAATACAAATTGCTTGTTAAATTTTTAAAGCTTTTAAAAGCAAAGATTTATTATTTTCAAAATAGAATAAAAAATCAAATAAGAGAAGTATTGTACAAATGTTATTGGACAAGTTGGCTTTCCTCCATAGATGGCGCAGATTTTTTTTTTTCTTGCTTACCTCGATCTCGACGGTAGTTAGAGTGGTGATCAATGGATATCTAAATGGATAGATCAAATACAAATAGGAGCTTCTTTAATGGGACCCACTTTTGTCTGATTTATTCATCTTCATTGCAGATTCACTCATCAAGTTATTAAGATATGCTAGATCTGTCAGAGTTATCAAGGGTACTAATAATACTTTTTGCTTCTATGATATCAAAAGTTTGCGCTTTACTGATGACTCTTCTCTTCTGCACTGCGAAGAGAAAGAGTCTTGCTAATGTTAAAAGCTTTAATTTTTACCTTTGAAAATATATCAAGTTTTAAGATCAACTTTCACAAGAGTTCAATAAATTGCTTAAACATCAAAAAGAGATCGCCACATCCTTTACCACCCTACTGAACCTCAAGAGAGAAAATATTTCATTCAAATTTCTAGGGTTTCAATTTATGACTGAAGGATTTCCAAACAGTGTTTGTAGCCATTATTTGAAAAGATAATAATAAAAAAAAAGAAGACTTGCCACATAAAAAGGTAGGCTATATCTATAGGGATAGACTTTGACCTATCAATTTGTTCTCTATAGCACTTTTATATTATTTTATATCGCTGCTTAGATTGCCAAAATAAGTGAATGATAAAATTGATAAGTTAAGAAAAGCATTCCTCTAAAAAGAAAAAGAATTATTAAGCAGATATCATTGTCTAGTCAATTGAGAATCTATTTATAGAAATTAAAAAAAAAAAGAGTGCTTAGCGTTAGGCATCTCAAAAACATGAATGCAACTTTTTTTTGACTAAATGGGTTAAGAAGTTCATGAACAATATGTGGATGAGAATAATTCTTGGAAAAGACTCACCTTCAAAGCCTACTATTCAAGATGTTTTCTAATGCCAAAGAAGAGTAAATTGTTGAAATCTTTCCTAATATAGAAGGATACCTATAGGGATCTAAATGTCTTCTAGAACTATAAGTCCTTTAGGCTTGGTAATGGAATAAGTAAGATTCTAAAAGGATAACTGGATAGCCTTTATTTGCCTAGCTTACCCTCTTCAAAGATCTCTATAGTTAAGTTACTAGGAGTAGTGTGCAGCAATGGAGAATACATTCGTGTATGGCTCTCTCTCATCCTCAGAATTCTTCCAACTTCCACAACAACAAAGTCTTCTATCTTCCATTCACCCATCTTTATATATTATTGTATTGATTTGCAAGTCTTGCAAGAATAGTAGGTATAGCGTTGACTTCAACAGTTTCATTAATAATAAAAGAGTTAAGTTCTCTATCTATAACTCAATTTGAAAAGCTTTTGCCCTTGAAGAAGTTAAGTTATTTCTTTGAGTAGTCCTTCTCAATATATTACATGCAAGAGATATTTTAACCCGGAAAGGATAGTCTGTGAGCTCTAGATGTATGTTATATGGAGTTAGTGAGAAGCCAGTTAATTACTTGTTCATTAAATGCTCCTTCTCCTAATCAATTTGAAAATTCCTAATCAATTGTCTTAGAACGAGTAGACTACCTTCCAGCAACAAACTTTAATCTGAGTAGCAAAGGAAAGTACCAGCCAATGAGAGAAAAAGTTGAGACTAATCAGCTATGCCATTTATGTAGCGCATATGAAATAAAAGAAACTTGAGAATTTTTCTAGAAAGATCTTTTTTCTAGCTGCGATCCTTCGTAAGATTATTGTTAGCTTTATTTTGTGAGTTAATCTTTGCCTCAAGAGGTAGTTAAAATCTCTTAGAAACTTCTGCAATTTATTTTCTTTCTTTACTCTCTCCTCTTTACAAATATTTTTAATTTTAATAAATTTCTTCATGAGGAAATTCTATTCCCTCACTATTCCCTCAAAAAAATAAAAACAAAAACATATTTCACCAAATCTATATAGGACTAAAAAAACAAAACAACAATGTTCAGAATACGCCTATATATAATTGGGTAAGCTTTCTATGAAGTAACCAGCCTGCCCTAGATGATAGCTGAGGTTGGCTACCAGTTACATCACCAGCCTCTCTCAACTCCTTAAAGGTTCAGAGCCATGCATTGGTTGTTGCCTGGTGTAATCCTTTACGTAATCCTTAAACCTTTGACCAGACATAATGAGAATATAAATTGCCATCCTTGAACCCCAGCTGACATGCAACACGTATACATGATGCATTTGATATGCCACACATATCCAATATCATGGTCTCATTTTATGCACATCTTATTCATGTAGACTAGTATCAGCTTAGGTACCACAATGGTTGGCAATAGGTCTAATCCTATATTAGGTGAGGTTGGGCTCTTCAACCCCCACACAACAAACCCAATCTCTAGCTGACCTCATGGATACATTTAGCTCAACTAACTCATAACCTACTCTACATGATCAAGCTAACAGGGGCTCTCAACAACTCCTTTCCAATCCAAAGGAAACAGCTTGTATTAAAAGAGAGATCCACCATCAAAATTATAAGGTGAAACCTTATCCTAGTGACCTTAACTTGGCACAAAGACCTGGCCTTCACTACATCCAATAGAAGTCTAGGTCATAAAATTTGACTTGGATTTAATCCAAATATGAAAACTCCCACTGCTCTAGGTAGCGCTAAGCTGGCGGATTTTTCAAGTCATGATGGTTGCCATTTTTAATATCATGTTTGCGAGATCAAGAGGGAAGAAAAGAAAAGATTTTTAAAGAAAAAGAAGATAACGTAAAGAAAAAAATAAAAAAGTGAAGCCAACACCTTTCTTATTTCAAAGCCTCATAAAAAATATAGAAGAAAAAGAAAAGTCTTGATGCTACTCTTATTTCTTTAAATGAAAAAAATAACATAAAAAATTTCTTATAAATTTTTTTTTTCTTATTTAAAAAACTTTTAAATAGTAGTATCCTAATACTTTTTTTTACTTTTTTATTCTTTTTTCTTAAAGCTCCTCCCTTAGATAGATCCTAAAGTTCATATATTTAGCTTAAGAAAACAACAAAATAGCAAATCATAAAGTACTCTTCACCAAACAAGGAAAGCAACAAAATAGCAAATTATATAGTACTCTATGTTGAAAAATAAAATTTGTTCTCTTGTTTGGTGCTCACGTGACTTTGGCTTTCACATTCCATATACAAACTCTTCTTCCCTAAAGATAAAACTCCCATAATTAATACTTAATTGAGCAGTGACATAGGCTATACTGGGCTATTTGGTTGGTTTCTTGTACAACTAGATAAATGGTGCAATTGATTTATCTGGTTGGATAAAACTTAAGTATGATGCATTACCTGCATGTCATTTAATCCTGTTTTTCTTTTCCTTTCTTTTTTAACACTATCTCAACCTTTGTTAAGCATCAAATGATGATAAAAAGAAAAAAATATATATATAAACATAAAATTAGATAGCATACAAATAATGTACTACGTCTAATTTTTATTCTAATTAATGATGATGTTGAGCAATGAAGCGCCATCAAAACAACTAATCAATACAAAGAATTATCCAAGCCGTAGCTTCACAGCATTTTTCATATGTAGTCACATTCACCAATTTATAAAGCATGGAAACATAGCATAATTCCCTCAATTCTTTTCATAAGTCTTGTGTATAATAATTTTCCAACAATAAGATGTTAATTATTTTTTAAAAAAAATCTGCTTAGCAAAAATTATTGATTACCATCCAAAAGCAAAATCTCTTCTATCAAAGAATTATCCAAGTCGTAGCTTCACAGCATTTTTCATATGTAGCCACATTCACCAATTTATAAAGCATGGAAACATAGCATAATTCCCTCAATTCTTTTCATAAGTCTTGTGTATAATAATTTTCCAACAATAAGATGTTAATTATTTTTTAAAAAAAAAAATCTGCTTAGTAAAAATTATTGATTACCATCTAAAAGCAAAATCTCATCTATCATTCACAAAAAAATGAATTCTGAACGAGAGAGAAACAACTATGTATCTATACATTCAAAAATTTGTTCCCTATACTATAGCAAAATTTCCTGCGGCCACTTTGGTGGCGACAGTGAGCCGTCACCTCCGCCGCCGCCGCCGCCGCCATTGCCGGAGATGCGAAGCAGCATGGCCAGCACCTCCATCATGTCAGGTCTCGCCTGCGGCGCCTCCGCCGTGCACCTCATCGCCACGCTCAGTAACCCGCACATCTCCGCCAATCCCTCCACCTCCCCCTCCTCCTCCATCACCCTCCCCGCCGCCCCCGCCGCAGCCACCATCACCGGCACCACCGCCCCCCTCAGCCCCCTCCGCCCATCCCTGGCCATTCTCCTCACCCTCTCCACCAAGCACTCCTCCCCTCCATCCACCGCCCTCCGTCCCGTCGCCAGCTCGGCCGCCAGCACACCGAAACTATACACGTCCCCCCTCGTCGTCGCTTGCCACGTGTGACCATACTCCGGCGCCACGTACCCCACCGTCCCTGCCACCACCGTGCTCACGTGACTCTCCCCAGGCCCCACCACCCTCGCCAACCCGAAATCCGTCACCCTCGCCCGCCCGGCCCGGTCCAGCAATACATTACTCGCCTTTACGTCCCGGTGAACCACGGCCGGCCGGCACTCGTGGTGCAAGAAAACCAAGGCCCGAGCCACCCCGACCGCCGTCTCCAACCGCCGCGCCCAACCGAATCGGGTCCAGTCCGATATCACCTCCTCTAAGCACCCCCCTTCCATGTACTCGTAGAGCAGAAGCTTCGTTGAACCGACCAGGCACCAACCATACAAAGCCACCAGGTTCGGGTGGGGCCAGCCAGACCCGGTCCGACCGGCCAACACTTCCATCTCGGCCCGGAACCCCCTCTCCCCACCACCCTCGATCCCTATCTGTAGCTTCTTGATCGCCACGTGTCTCCCGTCTGGAAGAACCCCCCGGTAAACCACCCCGTATCCCCCCCTCCCGACCACCATATCCTCGGAAAAGTTCCCGGTTGCCGTTACGATGTCGTTATAGGTAAACGCCGTCTTGTCCAAACGGAAGACTTTGATTCCATCCGACGGCGTGGAGCAGGGGTCGGATGTCGACGTGGATGACGAAGATTTCGCCACGTCGCTTCTCCGCTTGATGCCCTCCAAGAGGAGGACGTCTGGGTCGGGGACGGCGTCGATGACCGGTGACCGGAACCCGACGCATAGGACGAAGGAGAGAACGCCGCTTAAGAAAAAGAGGACGGTGAGGGCGAGGAAGACGTGGAACGCCACCATTCTTGGGGAAACATTCCTGTGGCCGGAGATCGAACCGTCGGCCGCCGGCGAAGGGCTTTCGACGGCACCGGTTTTGGCTGTTGTGATGAGCGGGTCGCCTAGGAAGGAGTCGTTGTCGAATGTGGCGATCTGGCCGGTGACCGGGATGACGCCGGAGAGGAGGGGATTGAAGGAGACGTTGAACTTGCTGAGGTCGGTGAGGCTGTTGAGGCTCGCCGGAAACTCGCCGGAGAAGTTGTTGCAGGAGAGATCCAGGTTCTCTAGGCACTGGATCCCGCCCAGCTCCGGCGGAATTGGGCCGGAGAAGCTGTTATTTGAGACGTTGAGGACGACGAGCGGGAGCCGCCCGATTTCTGACGGTAGTTGGCCGGAGAGCCGATTGACGTTGAGGTGGAGCAAACTAAGATTCCTCATCCGGCCGATCCCCGGCGGAACCTCGCCGGAAAGCTGGTTACCGGAGAGCAGGAGGTAGCCGGAGATCGTCAGCGTCCGGAACTGCGACGTAGAATTGGCGCAGATGGGAAAAATCCCGTACCCTTTGAGAAGCCGATCCCAAAGAATCCGGCAGGTCTTTCTCGTCATCAGGGTGTAGACGAAGCTGAACGGGGGATATGTCGCCGGAATCCACCGCTTCATGGCGAGGCACTCGCCGGAGCCGGCGATGAGGCCGTCCTGGCGGTTGGTCTCGAATGTCGGGTTTGGATCCCTTCCAATTCCCGATATCTCCGGGGGTACTTTTCCGGTGAGCTGATTGTTGGCAAGGTTCAGCCACAGCAAACTACTGCAATTCCCGATCTCCGGCGGAATTTCTCCGGTGAGATTATTATTGGCGAGCATCAGCCAGAGGAGTGACTTTAAATTCCCGATCGCCGGAGGGATTGACCCGGTGAGTTTATTGAAAGAAAGATCAAGTGCTTGGAGTGTGGCGATGTTGCCGAATTCCGGCGGAATGCTTCCATCGAAGTTATTGTAGGCAAGAAACAAGTATTTTACGTTTGGCATCTCCGAAATCTGGACTGGGAGATTGCCGGTGAAGTTGTTGAGGCTGAGGTCTAATCTTGCAAGGGAGGGAAGCTTGAGGACGCCGGAGGACACGATACCGCCGGTATACTGATTACCGTGCAGGACTAGGACTCTTAATGTCTTGAACCGACCAAGTATTTGTTGGATTTCGCCACCGAAGCTGTTCTTGCTGACATCAAGGAACACCAACTTGGGGCAGTTCAGCAGCTCTTGGGGGATGTCTCCATCGAAGCTGTTGTTGCCCAGCAAGAGTGTTCTAAGCTCTGAGAGCAAACCAATGCCGGATGGCACCCGGCCGGTGAAGTGATTCCCCCAGAGGCTCATATAAATTAACTTCGAACAGTTGGCGATCGAATCCGGGAAGACTCCGTGTAAACTATTCCCTGAAAGGTCCAAGATTTCAAGCTCACAGTCCGGCCGGAAGCTCTCTGCGGAGAATTGGCCAGTGAGATTGTTGTCTGTTGCCGCGAATTCCCGGAGCTTGGAGAAGCCATGCCATATTTCTCCAATGAACTGGTTTGAGCTCAGGTCGAGGTACTCGAGCTTGGGGCATTGGTCGAAACAGCCAGTGATCTCTCCAGTGAAGTTGTTTGCTGAAATGTTGAGGGTGACTAGGTTCTCGCACATCGCAGGGAAGTCGGACCGGATTTCTCCGGCGAACCGATTCGTGCCGATGTCGAGCATCTCCAAATTGTTCAGCCCGGTCAGGTTCAATTCTCCGGTGAGGAGGTTGTGGGAGAGATTAAGGTACTGGAGGTTGACGCATTTGTTTAGGTCGGTTGGGATGAGGCCGCCCATGGTGTTGGCCGAGAGGTCGAGGTAGGTGAGCTCAGTGAGGAGGGAGAAGTTGGAGAAGAAGACGCAGGAGATGTTGGAAGCGGAGAGGTCGACATGGGTGACGCGCCGATTGCCGTTGCAGCGAATGCCGAGCCAGCTACAAGGGAAGGTTTCAGACTCATTCCATTGAACATAGCCACCTCTGTATATGGGGTTCTTCTCTTGGAGGAAATGCTTGAGCTGAAGCAGGACTTCCTTGTCATTCTGTGGAGAGCCCTTGGCAGTTAACACCTGACCTGTAGTAGAGCAGAACAAAGGTTCTAACAATTGAGTTCTTGCAAACAGTGAACAGGAATACTGCTGAATTGGTATGCTTACATAGAAAAGCAGAGGTTGGTAAAGCAGAGGGATGTTGGTCACCAAAAAAAAAGGCATATGGGTATCTGCCTATGAGCAACAAGGGATTCAGGAAGCTAAAATGCTTCAGAATCCTGACAAATTTTGTCATTCAAAACCAAAACAATTTTGAAACCCAAGAAGGAACAAGGAAGGATAGCCTGAAAACTAATTTTGGGGTTAACCTTGGTCTTCTAGAGATAACTGCGGAATAGCAGAGGAAAGCAAACGGATTTGCATCCAAGAAGCTCTGAGGAGGCTGTGATTAAAGCATGAATTATAAAGAAAAATGAACTCAAAGAGATTGATGAGAGAAGGACTCTGAGATGTTCAGAGCTCCAACTTTATATATGAGAAAGAAAGAAAGAAAGAAAGAAAGAAAGAAAGAGACAGAAAGGAGACTGGTATCAGGTTCTGACAGAGAGAGATCAGAACTACAGAAAATTAGGCTTGTAAACTAATGAAAATCAAGCAAAGGGAGTTAATATCGATCCAAGAAGCTCTGCAAAACTTTTTTCACACGAAACTCGATGCATCAGAAGCTTAAAAAGCTCATAATTTTTGTCGCTAAAGAGAGGAGAAGAAGCAGAAGAAGACATATCTAATTCGTACCTGCTATAAGAATCAAGGAGAGGAGGAGGAGAAAATGACACGGCAGCTCCGCTTCCTCTTCCGACATGTCCCAGCTCCTATCATCAAAGAGAGGAGAAGAAAAGGAATAAACAACTATGATCTCCTCCTGACAAATAGTACTCCTTAAATCTCATGTTCCATATCCTCTGTTCTTCTCTTTCTTCTATATTCTCTCTTTCCAAAGCCAGTAAGAAAGGTCCTGGAGAAGATGGCATGTACTTAAGCATAGAATACTGGTTTTAGGACAGAGGGAATACTGGTCGTTCTTCTCCTCTTACCACTGTTGTTTCCCTTGAAATTTCTGCACAATATGAACATGGTTAGTAAAAATAATAACCAAGTGTCCCATGTCAGCAATCAATACTATGAATCTTTTTATTTTTTTTTTAAAACATAGATCTGTGATTAAGTACTGCATACGTCTTTGGACTTATTTGATTTGTTTTTAACTCTGTACTGGCCTAATTTGACCCGATAACCTCCTATGTTCTTTGGTACGAAGAGGGACACAGGAGGGGGTAATGGCCGCCCTTGTTGACTGCGTCCAGATTTGTGGGCTTTGGTTGGATCTTGAGAGGGAAACTTTGGGATGAAGAAAGCATTTGTGGGGTTGGGCTTGCCTCCAGGGTGGTCTTGGTAAGCTTCTAAAATTAATATTATATGGCAGTAGATTAATCAGAGAGTTGGGGAGAGATGGATTTAGTTTGGGGATGGCATTAGGTGGGTCTCTAGTCGGCTGTTTGAAATCCAACATTAATGCATTATGTTGGGCAGATTTCATTCATTAATTCCCTCAAAAAGAATATATATATCATATATAGAATCAGGGTTGCAATTATTAATTTGACTTTTATGATGTCTAATTTTTATTTCAACCTTTTCCTTTCCTTATTTTCCTAAGTGATTTCCATGGTATACGCATATAATATACTAGTTACTAGGTAAAATAGGCTCTATTTAATAGAACTCCTATACATCTATTTACACCTAAAATAATCATGAAAAGTAATTGTCATGTCTCAACCTGCTAATTGGGCTAAACACATGATATGGTCGATCATATAAATTTTCTCAAGTCTGTTGAAATTATCCTGTTTTCATTAGCTCATTGGTATCCCTTCATGATGATTACCTACTTGGCAATTATACTTTGAGATTTCATGGCATACCCTAAATGATGATTCATTTATAAGATTTTAAGTTGGTATCAACAAAAGGCTTGCTATAATTTCAATGTGTAATTGTAAGCTTAATATAAAGCTAAGGAAGAGTTAGTTATCTCCATAACACCGCAACCCGTGTTATGTGTCCAACCCAATTAATAGGTTAGGGCTTGCAGTAATCAAGTAAAATACATATCAATAATATTTATTGATTAATTATTTAATTAATCACTTATGTCTTAATATTTAAAAGGCCTATAGTTGATAGCTGTAATTTGCATAAGAAGTCATAGATGAGTAATTTCTTATGAGAATTAACTACCTTACTATTACGAAGAATGATTGACACAAGAGGTTATGCATTTGCGACAACCACTAATAAATACATAAAAAAAATGCCAATCAAAAATATCATATAAAAAACTGTTATTACTGTTGGAAATAACTACCAATCTATAGCATAAGAGAAAGAAGAAAATTTATTTGAGTTCTCTCACCCTTAACACATAATTAATGCAAACATTGACATGAACAAGGTTTCCATACCTTTCTTATATATCTTTTCCCTCTTTTATATAGAGCAAAAGGTCAATCTACTTTAGAGTTTATTTAGGTGCCCGATCACAATCAAATTATATTGGTATTTTCTTGTCATCTTACATCCCTTAGTTGTAATGGATGAATTTTATAATGTAACTATTTATTATCATGATTTTGATTATTTCTCTATTCAAGATGATTATATTTCTATGATGATGGCTTTGATGAGAGTTATAATCATTATGGTATTTATTATTTTGATATGAATGTTGTTTATTATCATGTAAATGAAATATTACATAATATTTGAAAACTTATGGATGAACTACCTTAATATATCTCTAAGGCTTACAATATTTATATCACATGATAAATAATAATTTCCTGTTGCTGAGGCATAAGAAAGGACCTACCATTTCTCTTGTCAAAAATAGCTTGCTTGATACTTACCAAACCAAACTGTTTCATGATGACACTAACTAATATCTAGTGCTTAGATATTCATCACAAGTCTATGTAAATTTTCAATCACTTATTGTTTGTGCATCATGTTATCATCTCTAGTACTAAATTTTTATAAGCATTATATGTAGAAGAATTTTAGGCTAATACGGTAATAATGAGACAGTCTATATATTAATTTTCTTAAAGAAACTAATGTAATTTTATAGTTTCCTTTTACTTTGATGCCTCCAATGCTTCAGAGGTGCTACAAAAGTTTTTTTTTTTTTTTTAATTTATAATGACAGTGTAACCATTATTTTGGCTTTAACAACAAAAGTTAAAGCCAAAATAATGGTTAGGCTGTCATTATTTGACAATAGTATCTTGATTCTAAGTAATAACTATTATTAATTCGAAGACAACAATTATGTACAGTTTTAGTTGTATGTATTTGACTATGACCAACAAACCTATACATATATAAATTTTCAAATAATGTGGCCATTAGAATATGTGTGAGAAGCTCAACTAAGGTAAAGTGGAGAGAGAGTGATGCTAAAGAACACTTGCAAGGTCTCATGCCACATGGCATGAGAAGATTGGCGCGATGTTTGGAAATTAATTTAGTAAATGAGCAGTGGTTTAATGCTACGCCAGCATGGCAGGTGTGAAAATTTTTTTGTGTGCAGAAAATGGATGGCCATAGCATTTTTTCTTAGAAATTGATTCACTATAAATTAGTAAAAGCATAAGGAAGGACTTGTTCCTTGTTATCTTATAAACTTGCTAGAGCACTGCCTTCAAATTTCATATCAAACTACTGCCTTGAAAATTCACATCAAACAAGTTCTCAGTAGTTTCCTTATAGTTTTGCCATACTTACCCATACATTTCTTATTAGTTTTCAGATCTTTAGACATTCTGCCTATGATAGGTTAGAAAATCTTTTATTCCCCCTATTGGTCTAGTGTTGTTTTGTGCATCAATATTCCATCATGGTATCTAAAGTGTACACGCCTTTCACTATATTCAATACAAATGATATTATATATATATATATATATATATATATATATATATATATATATATATATAGGCACACATATACTTGGAGCAGCAAAACCAAAATTTTGTTTTGAGGGAGCCAAATTATACTATAATTTTTTATTGAAAGAGCCAAGAATTCATTCTATCATATCACTAAGCTATGTTTGTATTAACATATCATTAAGCTATTGTATAAGTAAAAGATAATCAATCATAAAATACTATATTAAATAAAATATAAATTTATATAGTATATAAATTTTGATTGGATAGGAAACTACTTCTTTCTTATAACTACTGTAAGTTTCACTTCATTATATTATTTCTATATCTAAACTTTTCTTGGGGAGCCAGCTTTAAAGAAATTAAAAAAAAAAAATTTAATACCCTTCATATTAATAAAGGAACTTTTAAAATTTGGAGGCTCTGCCCTTGTATGTATGTGTGTGTAGAGTTGGACTTGGCTATATTCGAATGTAGCCAAATTCATGATCTACTTATCTTTTCACCATTGAATCTAAACGGATCTCACATCCACCCTACCTTTTTTATCTTTTTATCTTTAGGATCTATGAATTATGTGGATATAAGGGTAGGAAAAGTGATTGGATCTACACTTGACTACATTTGAACATACTCAAATCTAGCTCATGCATGTACACCTATATATATATATAGACTTGGCTACATTCATATGTAGCTAAACCCAAATCGAATTACATTCGTTGCTCTTAGATTCACATGGAATTCAAAGTAAAAAAATCATTTGTTAATCATCATTTATCATGTCTATCCCGTCTCTATAAATGCATTTTATTTTTCATAATATACTATATATAAAATAGTTTCTATTACTCATGTATTTCTTCGCTAAAGAAAAAGGTTATGATCCTTATTCTTGTAACTAAAAAATAGTAGTATAAGTCATAAATAACTCTCTTTTTTTTAAAGAAAAGTATGAAATTATGGTTAATGAGAAGCTTTTTGGTTTTGAGATCCGTACAAATCTAATAGCAAAAGAAGCGATCAGATTTGAACTTATCTACATACAAATGTAGCCATATATATATATATATATATATATATATATATATATATGAGTGTTGCTAAGCTCAAATTCAATCGTTCTTTTAATCCTTAGATCCATTGCAAAGATGAAAAAGATGAAATGGCTTTAAAACTTAATTTAAGGATGAAAAAAATAATAGAACCTAAAGCTAAAAGTGAGTATAGTCAAAATCAAATTTGAGAAGAGGGCGCGGCGGGCTTTGGGTTAATAACATATATTCTAATCTATAAAATCTCAGAGTGGTTGAAGGAGAATTATGACATTCTAATAATGGGGTTATAATAGAATAAGAATGCCTTTAGAATGGCATACTTGCGAAAGGTAGTGAATGGAATGTATCGTGGGGGGGGGGGGGGGACGACTGGACGTGAGGTTTTCTCTCACGTGGGTCGTTTTCTAAATGCGGCGTTCAACAAGAATCGTTAACCTGCATCAAGAAAAGGTCACCGTCCAACGCTTCAAAATACTCAAATAACGCAGCCACCACTTTTCCTCCTCTAGTGCCAAACTTATTCAATTCTTGGGGCCACCTTGGGAGGACAAGAAAGCCCCGGTCCATGCTTCCCTTTGATTGGCCAGGAGTGGTAAACTTGTTCTCTCTTTATAGCGATGGTCCTCATGAAACCGAGCTCTTGAGTGCAAGCAAACCCTTCCCTCACTCCATTGCTGATTTAAAAAGTAAAGCCATGTTTGGTATAACTTTCAAAGCTAGCTGATAGCTATTGACAGGAGCGAATCTACATGTATTTAAGGAAGGATAATTATCCCCAAATTCCTTACAAGTGTCGTTGGCTTTTAAATCCTTCCCTCCCCAAAAAATTAAGAGGCAATTATAAAATTATGCGACCAATTTATAAAAATAAAAAAAAAACTTATCATGATACAAGTACAATATCTAAAAAATTATTTGCGTGTCAAAAACATATATAAGTTTTAAATGTATTTTTTTTAAAAAAATATTCTTAAAGTATAAGTCAGTATTTGCTCAAACAAAAGGTTCTGCCTTTATCATTGGCTATTGGCCCTTCCAATAATAGTTGTTGAAGATCAATAATTTAGGATTTCTATATTTGATTTAGCAAACCGAGGCATTCATTGGGCATTTGATTCACTTCCAAAAATAAAAATTAGTATAAAAGATGGCAATATAATTACCATCAAGAAAAGTGGTTTCGTAAGGTTGCCACCTGAAAAAAATTTAATATCAAAATTTTTAGACAAAAAGACCCTTCAAGTAACTTATATGTTATATAACTATAAATTAAATATATACAAAATTTGTTACAAAATATATATATAATTAATATTATAATTTTTATAATATTATATTTATATTAAGATTTTAATTATTTTAATTATATATTTATTTAAATAATAAAAATTGTTATGTTAAACTATACATAGTATTTAATTATTCCAATATAATTATATGTGTATGATTATTATTATAATTATTATATTATTTTTATACTAATATGTTAATAAAATTTTATATTATGCAATATAATATATAATATAACATTAAATTTATCATATAGTTAATATAATCTAATAATAATATTATATTATTATTGTAATAAAATTACATTATTATTTACATTGTATAATTATTGTATTTTATTTTATAATATAATTAATTATTATATATTAAATATAATAAATAATTATTATATTTAAAAAATATTGCTTTACTTTATTTTTTTAAATTTATAAAATAAGGATATTTTTGATATTTTAACATGTTTTCGATCGAATTCTTGATAATCTGATTTATAAATCAAATATATCAATACAAAATATCCAGTATTTTACCATCAGGTTACTATACAAATTAAATATAAATATTTTATACATTTAAATTTTTAAAATATAGGAACCATATGTTTGGTAATGTAATGAAAGAGGAAATGTAATGCTAAGAATGGATTCAATGAAGCAAACGTAAGTTTGAATTTTGGTCCTTGGTGCATGGAGCTGCACGTGTGGTTGATCCCATCACATGACGTGGAGGACCATGGTTTTCCGACCTATTTCTTTTGACCGACCACCAAATTTGGATTCTCAAGAAGGGAGCGTCCGTTTGCACGCGTTGCGTGCGCAGCTTTGCGTGTCGACGGGTCCGC
The DNA here is from genome assembly GCA_017589505.3 of Metroxylon sagu. NCBI lineage: Eukaryota > Viridiplantae > Streptophyta > Magnoliopsida > Arecales > Arecaceae > Metroxylon > Metroxylon sagu. The sequence continues at coordinate 1,775,113 of JACVBY030000605.1, read as the reverse complement.
TGGTCTGACAGCGAATAATAATAGTTCACGCCTTCCATACACGCCATGGACCACCCATTGCATGCTACCTCAATGGGAACACCCACCACGCTTGTAACTGGCCATGCGTCGGCGCCGAAGTGCTCACACGTACTCTGACCTCTCTGTGATGGTCAGGGTAAGCTTTTGCGTTTTGAAATTTTGGGACTCTAAATAGGGAGAGGTGCAGGCTTCTAGATTGGTAATGAGAATATTCAGAGTCTCTAGATTGGTAGATGCATGAGACCAAGCGATGCTATTTTAATGTTTGATATATGTTAGTCATGGTGGGATCAATCAAGAAAAAGTTCATCACATAATTAGTGAAGCTAACTTGTTCTCACTCTATGTAGGGCTCTCTCTCTCTCTCGTAGCACACAAAATGGATTCATCAATAGAACTAACTTCATTAAGGTCTATGCAGCTACTTTTGATGCGAATGAGGGCTAGCAGGCAGTGGATTTGATTATTGAGCCTACGTAAAAGAAGATGCACTCATGCATGAGCACGCGCACACAAATGTGGACTATCACTAGCTTGGGTACCTTCGATTGGATAAGAATCATTAATTTCATTCATGAAAGAATAGATTTCTTGCATATAGGTTCAAGTTAAATATTGAAAGCTACCGGGAGATAGAAAAATCATACCGATGCACTTAACCAAAATGTAGATGTATCTGGGATGAGTTTTTCAATCATCACAATTAACCACAGACCACGGGAAAGAATGCAATGATCCAATTTTCAGTGGATTTGAAAGGAAAAGCGTGACTTTATATAACATTTTTCTATGACCATCCATTGTTTGAATTTCATGACCACATTAAACATCTCCCACTTAGACATGAAAGTCAAAATTTTTCTCACTATTATCAAAAATATATGCAAACATTAAGTTACTTAGGAATTTACTCACTTAGTATAATTTATCCTTCATAATCAAATCAAGCTTGGGGTTTTAAATGTTTAGCTGATATACATTCAAGCATAAATTTCATATTAATTTCAGACTTTGATATTTTTAAGTCCCATCATATCAATATATTTGTAAAACACTTTAGTACCAACATCTTTTGTTAGAGGATTGGCTATCATGTTAGCAAAAATTAAATGACCAACACTAGTTTCTTTATTTTCAATAAGATCTTGTCCATAATGATATTCAACTCAAATATGTTTACCATCTAATTTTATGTCATTTATAAATCTTTGAATTCAAATAACATAAGTTAATGCTATGTTATAAGTAATGTATTTTATTTCTTATGCATGCTCAGCAATATAATTTTATTTCTTGCTAGACCAAGAAATAGTAGTATCACCAAAAGTAAATATATGTTTAGATGTTGATTTACAATCATCTACATTGTTGGCAAAAGTAACATCTGAATAACCAGTTACTTTTTGTTCATTAACTTAATAATATAATTTATAATTTTTAGTTCTTTTAATATATCTAAATATTCTTTTTACTATTTTCCAATGAAACATACTCGGATTATTCTAATATCTATTAATTATACCTATAATATAAGTTATATCAAACCTAGTACAAAGCATAATATGCATTAAATTCTCTATTGCTTGTGCATAAGGAATATTTAATTTTTTTGATAAACTTTTTTAGTCAATTTTAGACCATTTTCAATAGAAGTAGATGATGGTTTATAATTATCAATTTTAAATCTTTTAAGAATATGATCAATATATCATTTTTGACTTAAACACAATATTTTAGATTTGCTATCTCTAATGATTTTGTTTCCTAAAATATAAAAAGTTTCTTCCAAATCCCTTATCTCAAGTTAGGAACTTAACTATGGTTTAGTCTGCTTAACTATTTTTAAACTATTTTCAGCAAGCGATATATCATGTAAATATAAAGAAAGAATGGTAAAATAACTCTCACTCTTTATAATATAAATATAATGATCTAATTTATTAACATTATATCCTAACTTTAAAATTACATTATGAAAATTAAAATATAATTGACAAGATGATTGTTTCAATCCATATAAGGATTTTTTTAAATGATATACTTTATCTTCCTATCCTTTTATAATAAAGTCCTCTTGTTATTCCATATCAATTATTTAATTTAATTCATCATTAAGAAACGTAGTTTTCACATCTTATTGTGAAATTTTAAATTATAAAAAGCAACATTAGTTAGGATTATTCTAATAGATATGTATTTTATTATAGGAGATTAGGTATTAAAAAAATCTATACCTATCCTACCTTTCCTTTGAATAAAACTTTTAGCTGTCAATCCAGCTTTATACTTATTTAAAGAATCATCAAATCTAAACTTCCTTTTTAATACCCATTTGCAACCTATTATCTTTTTAACTTTTGGTAAATCACAAAGTTCGCATACTTCATTTTTCTTAATTAATTCAATTTCTTCATTCATAAATTTTGGCCATTCATTTGATTAATTTGAGTTTATTACATTTTTAAAATTAATGAACTTATCGATTTCATTTAGGTTTATAGAATTTTCACTTTATCCACTTAAATAAACATGGCTATCATTTAAACATAATGACAGTTGTTTGGATCTTTTTCTACTACTTAATTGATTTAAAAAAAAGAATAATCATCAATATTTTTATTGTTTAATTCTAATGAACTTATTTTTTTAATTACTTCTAAAGGGATATCAATTATTGATTTATTTTTTTATTAGGTTCCTCTAAGAATATTGAATTCCTACTTTCAACTAAACTATTTTTTTTGCTGTAAAATTTATATTTGTTAAGAAGCAATTAAACATGAGTATCTGAATAAGTATCATTATTTTTTTACCTTTGGCCTTCATCATTAATTTTGTGCTTTCATATTCTTCAAAAACTCTAGTTAAGTCATCCTGCATAAATGCTAATGAGGTGGACTTAGCAATTAAATCATCTTCTTCAATTTTTTTTTCTCATACTTAGTTGGGCCATTATCAAGTTTGGGTTTATCATTTTTCAAAATATATAATATTCTATCATGGGTTAGCATATACTCTATTTCTCTTTTTTCACATAGCAAATTTTCACCCATTTAATTTACCTTCTTTAGTTACTTCATTTATAACTAATCTACTAGACATGATTAATAAACAAAAATTTAACTTAAGTGTGGGGATTGCCTCCTCATCATCTTAGCGTTTCAGTTAGCCTGAAACAAAAGGAAAGGAAGATAAAGTATATCATTTATAATTTAAGGCAGTGCTTCCCATAGCCTGAAACAAAAGGAAAGGAAATTTTTTTTTGAAAAAAAAAAGGGAGACAGCCCAGATTTGAAGCTTTGCTGGTGGCAGTGGATGAGCTTCAGTGGAAGAGAGAGCCTCTCTCTCGGTGAATCTTGGGGCCAAGAGTTGGATTCGGATGCACTCGCTAGAGTGCTGAATTGATGACGGCTGATGGCGCTGACAAGGGAAGGCGAGCAGCCAAGACTTTCTCACTGGCATTAACGGAGCTAGAAGAGGCGAGAGGCGTTGATGGGACCACAGGCGTTGGAGAGGTGCCGATCGCTGGGGCTGTTTCCGGCGTGAATCCGGTTTTTTGGTTCGGACCCGGCGGCGGCGGGTGACTCAGGTCTCCCGGCGTTGCGAAGGGGCACCGCAGATGGAGGCAGCGACTGGTGGGTTGCACCGGTCAGGATGTGGCAAGGGGGTTGGTACCGGCGGTGTCCGACGGTCGTGGGATAGCTTGGTCGAAACTTTAGCTCCGGTCGCCGAGGGGGAACTCCAGCCAGAGGCTGCACTCAGATGGGGAACGCCAAGAAGGCACAGGGCAGAGATTGGCGATGAAGTCCGGCATTCATGGCCGCATTGGCCGACAAATGTAGATGTTCTGCTCTTGTATTCCTGCTTGCATGCTGGATTTGTCAGCAAGGAAAGATTAGTTCTCTTGGCCATGCAGATCTTTAAATTCTTCAATCATGCCCTTCATCTCCACAACAAAATTTTGACACTAGGGTGCAACTAAGCAAGGCTGCATGACTTTGTTAACATACTGTCAGGTTGGCTTGATGCTTTGATGCAACCCACAGGTGTCCAGCCTTTCATTTCCTTGGTCCTCTGCTAGCAAGCTTTAGGATTCCCCTACCCTGCTGATCCTTTCATGTCCATGCCATTTACTCAATGGGTGGTGGCTGAGCAACCACCATTTTTCATTAGATATAGATGTGAATGGGTCCCATTGGCCTCCTCTAAGCTTGCCTTTGGTTGGCACTTGATTTTAATGGAAAAGTATTTTTTTCAAAAAAAGTAGCCATTCCTTTTATTTAATTGAAGCTTTCAACACCCACCTAATGAAAAGTATTTTTTTTTTTTTGAAAAAGAATCTGAGAAATAGCTCTTCTTACAGCTTGGTAATTGAAAAAAAAAAGTTTATTTATTTTTTTATCCTTTGATAATTTTAATTAATAGTATAATTAGATGATAAATTTGAAAATAGTCATCCACTTACGCAAACACAAGGATGCTAGCTAAATATGATTAGTTCGAAAAAAGCTATGTTTCAAACTATTTTGTAACCAAATGTGCATATAGAAATTTTTTTTTTTTTTCAAATATCAACTTTTGAGGTAATCACTTCTAAAACAATTGCTTCTTTATTTGCCAATCAAGACCTAAAAATTATGAGTTATTGTTGGTTCTATATGCCATTCAAGCAATATAAGAATGCATGTTAGGTACATTAACTCAGAGATATGCATGCCTCTTTTTTTTTTTCCGTTTCTTTTGATTAAAAGATAAATCTTTGTTTTTAAGGATAATTATTTCCTCGTCAAGAAGATTTATCTTATTTATGGAAACCAAGGGTCGGTTGTGTAGCCGGGGAAGCCAATCTATGAGCTGCTCCCCTTCCAACATAATTCTAGAACAGAAACACTGCAGGAAATATCTTATTTGTTGATAACAACAGAAGTAGATTAACTTCAGCAACAAGCAGGAATAACAGTTACTCCTTGTTGCAAATGCCATCCAACTTAGGCCCAACATTTAATAATGAACTTATGTAATTTCTATGTAAATAATTAATTAACATTTAATAATCAATTAATATTTAATGGTTATGGGTGTTATATATTTTGGAATTGAAGCCACACAAGGGTAGAGTTGCAAAGAGCAGTTAGTATAATATAACAATAACTTTAAAATATTTCCTCAAAAAAAATTAATAATTGAAAATTTTATGTGAAAATGGAGAAGCTCCGTGATAGAATGTAAGCTCTTGTGAGTGTCCACTAACTGAGTAGGCAATGCCATTTTGTGTTGAGGTGGGTTCAATCTAGCTTCTATTTTGATTTTTGGATGGATGGTTTAAAAAAAAAAAAAAAAGTTGACACTCTCCCACTCTCAATCAATCAATAAATCAACCAAGATGATGTATTTAAGAAGAGTCCTTCAAAATATATATATATATACATATTGTGAATCTTAATTAGGTGTTGGCATTTGGTTAAACTAACTGAATCAAACCCTTTGAATTAAATCCAAACAAGTTAGTAGGATGATTTTTAAAACTATGGAAAACCATCCGTCAAACTGCCTTCTTCCCGTTTTGTTCTGAGAATGCCTACGTATTTTGTAAATGAAGAATAAAATTGAAATTGAGATTTCTTCTTCCTTCGTTATTTTCATCCAAATTGAACTAAAAATAAATGTTTTTTTAATTATAAATAGAATTTTTTTTTTTATTAATATCTTCCGATCAGAAACATCTCTTGAGTTTTTTTTGGTCAGTGATCTGCTTTTTTTTTTTTTTTTTTCTGCTTTCTCTTCCATTAAATATGGTCCATCCCACTTGGTCTAATTGTTTATTTTCTGGGAGATGACCATAGATAAGCTGGTCAGAGAATATAAATAAAAGAAAGTAGTATGATCGAAGAGCATGCAAATTTGTTATTCGTTTGCTGAATAGCTGGACAAAGGATGGATTGCTAAGGCATCAATCAAAGGATAATGAACTGCACCTTTTTTTTCTTTTTTTTAATCTGGTGCTTGAGCCTGCTCCAGATCCTGCCTTCTTCTTCTTCTTCTTTTTTTTTTTTTTTTTTTTCCCCACCCTTCAAACGGCGGCTCTGATTGACCTGACCTCGGATTAGATCAATGCGGGTGCCTTGTGCTGCCTGACCTACTGGCCTTGTCCCACCTCCAAACTTATCAATACAAAATCCAGACAGTGGTGGGGAGCCGCCACAAGTCCATGCCAGCACCGAGGATTTAAATTTCTTAAGTTGGTCTGCCATTGAACTTGAGCTCCCCGTTAAGATGCTTTTTTTTTTTTAAATTTTTTTTTAAAAAAATTAAACTTGAATTATATTTATTTAAAATTTTATTTAAATACTTTTAAACTTTTGTATCATTCTTTTATATTTTTATTATTTTTTTATTTATGACACTACCAGAAGCATAGTAAAATTTATCTTTCAACATATATAAGAAAAAAAAAAAAAATATTTTGTTTCAAAATTAAAATAATAATTTTTTTTTTGAAAGATAAAAATTAGATGGGTGAATCTTTCCATAAGATATACGAAAGGTCACTCATCTAATCCCACCCTTTTTTTTTTTTTTGTTTTTTTTCCTTTCAGGAGACATATTTATTACTCCCATGGAAGAGATGGATTAATTAATAGAAATTTGGAAACTCCCCCATTAAATTCCATTAAGAAGATCTTCTTGCGTATTTTTTTTTGTCATTGTTTGTGCACTAGCCTACGTAATCACGGTTAGGCCTTGGGCAACCATGGCATGTATTCGAGGGTGTTTTAATTAGCTTTTTTGGGGTCAACTTTGGCATGCATGGCCAAGATAAGCACGGCCAAATCAGCGGCATTATCTTTCAACTTTGAGAACTTAGTTTTGGATAAACTGCTTCACAGATTTTGACGAAAGAAGCATCTTTTTTTCATCACTCATGACGTTCCCTGCTTCTTTCTTCAGAGAATCAAAGAATAAAACATCCATTATGGTAATACCAACTTAATTGCCTGTGATGCCAAGCTCATTTGGATAAATTTAGCGATGTTGGATTTGAGACAATCTTTCTTTAGAGAGTGTTAACAACCTTTGGCCATGTTTTGCACCGACGGAGCCTAGGTTATTCAAATAGCGTAGCAACAATAATATTTTCTTTTTCTCATATAATAAAAGGGAGAGAAATCATCCAATTTTATTATATATGAAAATATACTTTTGACCCTTAAATTTTCACTCAAAATTCATTTTGATTCTCAAACTTTCGGTTGTTATATTTTAAACTCATATTACATTCTCGATTTCTTATTATTACACAAAATTAGCTAAAATTGAAAGAATAACCGAAAGAATAACAGACATATCACCCTCACATATTGATGTTAGAGTAACACCATTAATTATTCTATCATTGTTAATTAATTTTATATGATAAAATATTAAGAATGTAACATTGTTAAAAATGAGAGATTGAATTAGAATAACTAAAAGTTTGATGACCACAGCAAATTTTGAGCGAGAGTTTGTAAATCAGAAGCGTATTTTCTCTTATTTTAAAAGATTATATAATGATTTTATTCGAATAAGTTCATTTGTTTCACTAATTCTGTTCACCTAGAATGATGAAACATAATTATTTTTTTTTAAAAAAAGGAGAAGCCTATCCCCACCTATCAACTTTTTTAAGATATCAAAAAGTAAAAGAACAATTTTATATTTATAAAAAAATTCATTAATTTATCTCATCACCTGTACCTTGTATCAAAATGTCAAAAAGCTCAAAAAGTAACCCAGTACATGGCCCGGACTTTTTCTAGAGAACATGAGACTTCAAAATTGTCCCCACCACGAATTCTAGTCCAAAAAATAATATCACATGTACCACCGTTTCATAAGGGCCAGCATTCCGTGTCTCTGGTTGGAAAAGCTTGTTTCCTTCACCAACCTTCCAACCCCATCTACATTCTTTAAAATTGGAGGATTTAAGGTCTTTGGTGACTTACGATAAACACGAGAAAAACATGTAGGAAAGGGACAATAAGGATTATGTGAGCATCGCCCAAATATTGGACTAGAATATATGATCGTATGATGACATAAAATATCTTGCGACGATTATTAGAGAGATTGTTCACGTAATTGCTGACAATATGAGAGAAGCCAGTTTCAATCTTGATGACGCGTGTCCTAAATAATTCAAGAATATAACAACTAATCCCTTTTTCAAGTTTTAATCTTGACAATAAAGAGCGATACAATATGTACCATCCAGTCTATCCTTCATCTGTTGTGTAGTTGCATAAAGGATGGCAACAAAATAGAATGGGGATAAAAATTTAATTTCTGTCTTATTTTTACTGAAAAAAAATAGTTCTCATCCTCACTCTGTCCTTGTAAACCATGATTATTTTTATTCCATCATCACCAACAATAAATCCTCATCTCCATCTTATTCCGGCCCCACCTAACTCCTAATGACATCTTATTTCGTCCCATTGAACCCCTAATGACATATCAATTTGATGATGGAAGGAGATTAGAATTGAAAAAAAAGTTTTCATGTATACGAGGATAATGTTATATATATATATAAAAAGATAATATAATACTTAAGTATAAAGTCAACAGGAAAGGAATAGTGCAAGACGAAGATATATACTTATTCCTATTCTCTCTTTATCCTTATCAATGGGGATAAAAAGATAATCTTCATCCTCATCAAAAGGTAGGGAAACTCCACCTAAATGGGACAGAGCAAGACTACGAAGTAGTGAACGGGGAGAGAGGCAAGTAGGAGAGTTCATTAGCAAATAATGCTTAGAAAATTTGATATTTTACAAGTAGTTGCAACCTAATGCTGTTAGATGAAATATTCTCCAACAACATGTTTGGCCTTGCTAATATATATTATTTTACATCAAAGTTTCGATCCGCACGAAAGGTGTAATAATTTGGGCACTGTCTCGAAGAGAGGCTCGGTAAAATAGATATGTCTGTGAAGATGCGGATTATCTATATGGATATTTGTAAAGTAGAAATAATAGATCTTCATTTGTTCTGCTATTCTATCCGGTGTTACAAATTGTTTCTTTTTTTTTTTGTTAAATCAAACAAAAATGAATAATTCTAATTCTATAAAGTTGAATAAAAATTTAGTTAACCATTTAGTATAATTGCTATGCTTAGTGTGTGACCTGTTAGTTTTTTCTCTAAAGTTTAGGGCCATTTCTCGAACAATAGCTAAGGCCCCTAATATTACCATTTAGATCTGGAACCTACATGCTGATGCTCACGATTTTGATAGTGATACCAGTGATTTGGAGGAGATCTCCCGAAAAGTATTTAGTGCTCGCTTTGGTCAACTCTCCATTATCTTTTTTTTTTTTTTGGCTGAGTGGCATGTACTTCCATGGCGCCCGTTCTTTAGAACTAAGACCAGAGAAAAACCAGTCAAAATCAGGTGAAGGCAGAACTCAGACCAAGGTTATTCATATCTACCACCATTTTATCAACAGGTGGCAACTTTCATTAATGCAGTAACGCACTTTAGTTTCCCACTGGCATTAGGTCAAGGGCCTGAAAGAAAAAACAAGAGATGGGTATTAACAACTCACTCATCTAGCTGGATGGTAATGTCCATTGTGTTAGGCTTAGGAGCTCATGTCTGGCTTGCTTGCCCTTACTGGTCTCCTTCAGTGTTGGATCAAGTGTACATATGACACTTGGAAGCAAAGCCAAGGCATTGCAAAATGGGTTCGGTGTACCAAATAATAGCACCTTAACTCATGATAAAATCTTGTTTTTTCATAGAAAATATTTTGTTGTATTTAATTAAAACTAAGCTGTTTACTGTTCTAATATAAACAGACTTGGACAATGACATCCAACCAGCAAATTTGGATCATAGGGAACTGACAATCAACAAAGATGAGAAGAAACAAAATGACAATTGAAAACAAAGTGATCGAAAAGATACGTAATATCAGAACACAACATAGAATGATTTGATATAAGACATGCACAAATGGTCAGTGATTGAGAGAACTCCATCAAATATCATTCCAGACAAATTTTTTGATTTAGATGATTCCAAGCCATGTTTCTAGCCTTTCAGTCACATGATCAGAAGGAATCCCTCCCATGTGCCTGTTTTGTTGCTTCCATAAAGCAGGGAAATGCAGTTGCCTGTCTCTGAAACATGCTGCTGATTTGGAGGCATGACCAGTAGAAGATTACACCTTTCTATTGTTCTCAGTATGATAAACATACTTCTCTGAATTGATGTAAGTGATAACATATTGATTGTTGGAAAATTCTCTCAAAAATAGTAAATAATCGGTATTCTCTCAAGACACTTGTTTGTTGGAAAAAGATTGACATGTTCAGAAAAGAAGAGCTGAGGAAATTATTTGATGTCTAGGGTTATGAATCAGTATAATAAATTTTGAACAAAACAGAAAAATGTTTACAATTGAAAAGATGCTTCCCCCCTTTCTTTTTGGCTGTGGGACATTTCCTTAGGCTAAATTATTTAGTCATTGCAACAGGATCTTCTAGTTCCCTCACATTGCATTAATTCAGCTTCACAAAAAATTCTCTCCCTTGAGGGATGGGCCTCTCCATCAGTTTTTTCTCTGACATCAATCCATCCAAACAACTAGTAGCATCTGTAGTAGCTTTCCACAAAAACTTTTAGGATGACTCCATTTTATTGAGGTGTAAGAGGTGACAATCAGGTCTAATTGGGATCATCTTCCTTGGATTGCTTCACAAAACTCATCAGAAGTTGAATTTTCCTTGCAATCTTTACCTTCAGATGGACTGTGCTCTTCATGTTGTGGATCTATTCACTGGCTTTTCATAAACAAGATGCTTTTAACAATTTCTAGAGCACTATATGTCATGCATTTAAGAAGTAAAACTTCCTGAATTATTAGAGGTGACAGCTACACAATACCGTTTCTCCAAGACAAAGCTGGGGTGATTTAAAATGGCATGAATGATATTCGACAGGATAAGAAGGGTTTCAATACAAGCAAAATTTGCCTGCCTTTTTTTCTCGAAAGAAATATACTTGTCTCCCTTTACACCTTTGTGATAACTTAAGACTCGTATCAGATATTCCAAAATAAACTGAACAAGACAGTTAATATGTGGACAATATCATTATACATCATGTCTAAAGCAAGAAATCAACAGAAAACTTAAAAATGACAAAGAATAGTGCTAATATTATAGTTTCTTTAGCAGATGCTTCAACAGATACCATACTGTATTAGCACAACATACTTATAGACAGGCAAACCAAATTGTGGGTTGGCTGGCAAATTTTGCATATCAACACCAAGCTCCAGTTGAGTGCCATAACTAATAGGTGTAATAACATTTTCTCATCCAAAAATAGATAAATAAATAAAACTTATGCTTCTGAATGAATCATAATTTCTTTGTTATCTAGCTCAGTTTTCTTGGTGATATGCATCAACAAGTGGATGCAACGAACTTCAGACATCTTATTGCTAAGAAAAAAACACTTTACACATCTTGTAATGCATGTTTCATGAGATGCAGTGACTGCAGGAAAAAATCTATACTTCTGGAATGGAATGACAGATAGCTCAAGAACACATTCAATCAACATTTCTAAGAAGTTCGGGTAGAAGCATAAGTAGGACAGGCTTGAAGTCGCCCAGGAAAATAGAGCAGCACGTGATGTCAACTTTTTGGACATTATTTCTGCTCTCTTAAGAGTCCTGAGGCCTTTGAGCTGGGGGTGAAATGCATACCAGATTTCAACACGATCTGCCTTGACCTCCTCATTAGGCTCCTACATCCAACTTTGCAAACTGCAATCCTACTTTGTGATATTGAACTTTACCTTTTCTCTTTTCTCTTTTTTTTTTTTTTGGAGCAAAAGTGATAATGACCTTCACAGGGAACCCAAGAACACAGAAAATGACAATATTACAGTCATGGAAGAGAACACATGAAACACTAATCAAGCAACCAAAATTCCAACCATACAAGACTGTATTCAACATCATCACCTCAACGGTGGCAATTTATTAGAACTCTCGGCATGCAGTCCAGGCAAACGCCGTATGCGTGAAGTCTAGGATGTCAGAGGATCAGTATCTTATTTTTTGTTTACCGGTAATAATGTAAGATTTTGAGAAGAAATGGGTTCAGCAGATTGGAAAAATAAACATAAGCAAATTAAACAGTGGAACCAAATCATCAGAAGTCATCAATCTCATTGTGTCAGATAGTTGAGCATTCCCAACAAAATAAAAGATAAAAAAAAAAAGAGATTAAATATTAAGAATATCATTTTGCCACTAATCTAATTCGTACTTTACTATTGCATGCACGCTAGCATTGAAGAAATAAGTTTTAATAATACAGGTCCTCTGCTATTAGATGATTGACCTGATGATGGGATATACACAACAAACTCAGGCACTAAATCTGACTCATGATCACTAAAATTCTTTTTTTGAGGAAACATGATCACTAAAATTTCATATTAAGGATCTTACCAAGCGGGACAAACTTCGAATTGTTCATTATAGACATAGAAGAACCTCTTTTTGCTGAAGTTGCTGAAGGCTCACACGTCATGTTGTTCATGACTTTCCTAGTGGATTGCTCAGGAAGAATTTCTGAAGCAGATCTTCTCTGCTGCTGATAGACTCTCCACTTCCTTAACTGGTCTTCAATTGCTGTTTTAGCTTTCTCGGCCAGCTCAGCTTTTTTTATTGCCTCCTCTAAAGTGAATCTCAAATCACTGATTATTGCATTGGAAACCTCAAGCTCTTCTTTTAAGATGTCAACCTCACATTTCTTTTCACATCCAAGCAATTGATGTTCATCTTTCAATGGTGAAGCTACCATTGCATCAGCTTTCTCAGCCTTTTGGATGAAGGCCTCATTATCTTCTGTTGAGATTTTGATACCAGAACAAAATTCAGTTGAGCTTGTAACAAAGTTTCTGCCACTACTAACTTTAGATGCATCATCATTCACCTCTGTTTCAGCTTCAGCATCCCTGAACTCTAGTTTTAATCTTTCTATCTCATTCTTGGCAGCCTTAGCTTCTAGCGCTAGTTGCTGCACAGCAAGATGCAACCCAGCTTGAGCACTCATAGCCCTTGCTTCAGCTGCCTCAGCGGCAGCTATCTTAGACCTGCCCTTGTGAAGTTCAGATTTCAGATCTGCAATTTCTACCTGCAATTCCAATTCTCTTTTGCTGCTTTTTGATATATCATCTTTCAGGTTCTGCATGTTACTCATAAGAATCTCAACCTGGCAATCCAGATCATTAACATTTTCTCTTGCACTCTGAAGCTCTTCTTCCTTTCGCTTCATTTCAGTTTCCATAAACATAATGTAGTCGGCTTTCTCAGAGTGTGCTCTACCCATGATTTCTATCCCTGACCTAAACTGGCTTAAGTCATTAATGGCATCTGAAGCAACTAGCTCCTTTGCTTGCTTTAGTTCCAATTCCAAATAATCAGTCAATATTATTTTTTCCAAAAGTTCATTCTCCAAATCTTGCATCATATCCAACTGTCTTTTCATTCTTTCAAGTTGCTTATGGTGCAGAATAACTGCTTCTGTAGCAATCTGCAACTCTGATTCCATCTGTGAATAGAAAGCAGACCTCTCTTTCTCTGCTTTAACAGCAGCCATGTTAGACAAAAGAATGGTTTGATTGAGCTCTGAGATGTGCATTAAAAGCTTGCTGCTCTTTTCTTTCTCTAAAAGTACATCCACTTTCGTCAATTCAGCCTGTCCCAGTGCAGCAACCTTTGATTCCTCGGCAGCAATGAGTTCTGCTTTCATGAGAAGTAGCTCTTCTTTCAAAGTTTTCAACTCATCCAAAATGTGAATGTATTGTCTCTGGCTTTCACTGGATTCCGGACATTGGTCTGCAATCACTTTAGTGACAGATTCAAGTTTAGTTACATGACTATGAGCTTCGTGGCATTGTTCTATGGATCTATCTCTCTCAGCTTCAGTGTACTTCTGCTTAGTTGGCAATCCTTCAGTTGTTTTATGATCGCTATCAAGCTGAAGAGCAGCCTGCATGTAGGCAAATTCTTTTATTTCTAGCTGCACTTTGCAATTTGCTAACTCCTTCATCAAAGGTTCTAGTTCCTTCTCTTTCAGCATTTCCTATTAATTAGAGAAAAGAAAAAAAAAAATTGAACAAAAACTAGAGCTCATAAGGAACTTCAACGAAGTTATATGATCTTTGATTTTAAAAATAGAGATCTGAAACATCATACGCCATTGCTAGCTGACTGTAAAGATTCAAGTGGCTTGCTGTCCATCTCTGTCATTCCTTCTTGCTGGAAGGGTTGCATCTTTGAATTTAAGCTGATGTCCTATAACAAATGAAGATTATTCCAATTACAATAATCTTCCAAGCATAAAAGTACCCTTATTAATGATTAATACAGATGGCATGTTTCTCCCAAGTATACATGTTAATGATTAATTAAGGAAGAAGCAAATCAAATATTTGAACAGATGAATTATATTCAATCTTGCACACTACCACTAGTAGCTTTTATCTAAAGAACGAGCAGTGAATAGCCTTGTTCAGCTCTTCTTTTTCTTAAAAATAAGTACCCTTATTCACTCAGATTCCTTAAAAGTATTCTCCTCTTATATCTTGAAGTAAAGTAGCTGGATGCAGGACCACACTTCAAGTTGGTAGAAAAAGGATAGATCTAAGTTATTTCTTACCCTCGAGATTGGAAAATTTTCCTCCTTTTTTTTTTTTGGGGCGAGCAAAGGCCAACAAAATAGTGTTTATCAGAATTACAAGTTTATGTTCTTAGAAATACAATGAAGTTCTTACCAATAAGAGAGTGCATAAATCTTAATTTGTCTTATTCCTTTGATGCATCATTGGTCACCTTACACAACTCATGCAAAGCTTCAACTGGTTCTAAAAGATACAACTGCAAATCCCTCGAAATAGAATTCAGAATGCATGCTTGCATCTTTTAGATGCAGTTATCTAAATAACTTTCACCAATTCATCACATTGCTGGAGTCAAAACATGAAATGATCAACTTTGCAACTAGTTAGGGCTCTTTGAATATCCGGTTTTACTAAAATGTGTCTATACAAAGCTTAAAATGAACAATAATTTCACAAAAATGCTTGCTTGGTTGCTTTTTATCCAACAGGTCATAAAACCAGAAAAACAAGCTTTTTCTAAAACTAATCTCCTCCTGTCTTTCACATAACCAGTTTTACAGAAAGTTAGATATCATGATTTTTGTGTGTGTGTGTGTGTGTGAAACGTTAAGAGAAGAATACCAAATGGAAGTAGAATAAAATCTTAGCACACAAAGATTCAGAAAGAAAACAGATAAAAGATCATCCATGGCTGCTCAGCATGATCTATACTCAAATTCAATGAATCTGCTGCATAATAAAAGTATTGTTAAACCTAAATTTATACCAAAAGAATGAGAAAAATAACTACACTCAGAGATTAAACCATGTCCAATAACAATAACCTTCACGAGAACTTTAAGTACTTGGAAAGAAAAAGAATGCTGTAACAGAAAAAGTAAATCCTACAAAAGGGAGCAGAAAGATCAAAAGGATCAATCTTTACACTGATCAACAGCGAATACCCTAATTTCATTCACCAAGATTACAACTTTCCGATGTTTTCGATCACTTTGGAGCCAAATCTATTCTGAAAAAAGAAAAAGAAGGATCTTTTACCTAAAACAATGATCGGAGCCACCGATGTACCAAGAGCGAAGTGATGAATCGATCGAAGTGAATCAAATACCACATGAACAGAGAATTCGATTGACATATCCGAGGAGAAGCTTCGGGAAGGTGAATCATCGTAAGGAACGAGGATTGAAGCAGCGGATACGGAGCATTTTCGAAGGCGCTGGAAGAAATTTTCTTCGGTTTTGCTGCGGCCGACGCGATCGAACGGAGCCACCGAAGTTTAGAGGTTTTTTAAGGTTTTATTTGGGAACATATCTTTGTTTCCAGTGGCGCGGAAACCTGTCCGTTTGCTTGCATGGTTCGTTTGGTTAGCATAGGTTGCGGTCGCAAGATAAATAAATAAATGAGCAGTTTCCATGATTTAGGGTGATTTATTTATTAGGGTTTCAACAATCCGCCAAACAAAATTCTGTCAAGATCGTTTTGACCATTATAACAGTTGTGACAGTAACCATCCATGCATATAAATTTAAAGATGTCTTTAGATTGTGATAATTTGATATTTAAATATCAATATTATAAGAATTATTATTAGACAAACTATTAAGAAATAGTTAATTAAGAAGAATAGTCATATTGTTTTTTAATTAATGTTTAAATGTTAAATAGTATCAATCATCTCTCTTATGGATGAGCCATTATGGCAAAACAAAGGTCAGATGGTAAATATTATCTATATTTTTTTTGTTGGTATGGTAGATAATGAAGGACCCCCTTAAAAATTATTGTAATGCGCTATTATAAAAAATGTATGTTTTGATATTGTTAGGGATAAGGTATGATGCTTTTTTTTTTTTTTTTAATCTTCTTTTTTGGGTTTGATGCTTAAATCTGAGCTGTTCATGCAAAGAGTTCTAACCAATTGAACCGTTCTCTTCTTTTGGTTGGGACCAATTGAATCGATCTCCTTGCCCACTCCATCGAAAATCTGTTTCGAGCTCTCCATTAGCAGGTGTGCCTCACTTCTTTCTGTTGCCCTCCCTTTTTATCATGAGACCCCACTCCCTCTCTTATGAGACATGAGAGACTACGAGAGAGGGAGTGGGGCTTCCCTCTTGAAAGTGACGAAGTACATGGAAGGAAGAAACATAGGCAATTGTGATAGGTCCTCAAGATCGAGACGGTGGGGGAGAGATGAGATACATGAGAGGGAGAAATAGGGACGCAAGGTAATGAATGTGAAGTTTTTCAAAATTTAGAAGCCAAAGTTCGCCTCTAAAGTTTTCCAAAATCATTGCACCAACCACTCAAATCTCGGCTTCAACTAGTTACTTCTGACCCCTCATCCAACCATCTATTTATAATCCAATAGCTCGGAGATTTTTTTTTTCATTTTTTTCAAGTAGCATGACTGTAAAATTTTCTCAATATAACTAAGCTACTGTGCTTCCTTGCCTTCTGTATCACTTAAATCAGCCTCAAAGGTCACCGCATCAATAATGGTGTAGAGCATCAAAAGTGTCTTGCTCAAGTTGGCATCGAAGGTATTTTTCCTCCTTTTGTTTCAAAATATGTTAGATGGAATATTATCTCTCCTAACTATAATTTCTACCTATCTAAGAAAATGTTTAATCGGTTGGTCTACTATGTATTGGAAAGGTCTTTCTAATTGAAATAGATTTTAGGTTGAGATTAAAGAATTTAATATTCAATATTACTTTACCAAAATATAGGATAATTCAAAATTTGTTTCTTTAAATCATATTGACCAACATTTGCTACATAATATCTAACTTTGGCATTCCAATAGTAGTGATTCCTGCATCTTATTGGAACTTTAAATTTTTGTTGCACTTTTTTTAATTTTATTGGATGAAAATATTTTTCTAACAATATTTTTTGTAATGACTGTTGTCAAATATTTGTCTTTGGTGTATTTGAATATTAACTCAACACTTTCTTTCCTAAAATTATATTACCTACATTGGCCATGCAATATACATTTAACTTTTGACATTCTATTACTAGTGATGCGTACATTCTATTCGATTTTCCATTCCATTAGTTTTTTTCTTTTATTTAATGGAAATATTTTTTATATATCAATTTTTGTAATATCTATCACCTTGATATTGAATATTAATTATCATCATGTTGATATATTTGTTCAAGACATTCTTTCCTTAAAGCTATAGTAATAAGCTTCACCATTTAATGTCTAACTTTTGACATTCTATTAGTATGGCACATGCATTTTATTGGATCTTTTAGTGTTCATCATGTACTTATCTATTTTTCCTTTATGAAAATATTTTTATCATATGATTTGGCATAATATTTGTTGCCTTGATATCTAATATAAATTATTATTATATTTGATTTATTTGAACATTAATTCAAAAGTTATGGCACATTTTTTAAATCACACTGAATATTGTTTGCCACAAAATTTCTAACTTTTGACATTTACTATCAGTGACATGCATTTCATTGGATCTCCATATACCCATTATGCACTTATCTATTTTATTTTATAAAGGTTTTATCATATTATTTTTATATAGTATATTGTCTTGATATCTTTGGTGTATTTGAATGTTAATTTTTTATATTCTATTTAGGTGGTGCATATATTTTCTTGAATTTCTAGGTATCCATTCTACACTTTTAATTTTTGTTTGATAATAATATTTTTTTTTCATATTATTTTTGTTTGATAGTAATATTTTTTTTCATATTATTTTTGCTTAAAAATTGTTGCCTTGATATCAAATTTTAATTATTATTTTTCACTATATTTGTATGTCACTTTAAGAGTTGTCTTTTTTTAAATTATATTGTCTAGTTTTTACCATGTAATATATAACTTTTGCCATTGCATCATTAGTTACATAAGCATTTGTTTTTCTTGAAAAAAAGTATGTGTTTTGTTAAACTTCTATGAGTTCAACAACATAGCATTTAAAGCCTACTTTATTGATATTTCTATTAAAAAATTAGAAATTTAATATGCTGTATAACATGACATTGGGCATCATATGTCATTATCTTAATTCAACTAGATAATGATACTTGAATAACAAATTGCCAATGGAGTTTAACATTTTTTTAAATTCATCAACCTAGCATACCATATTTGCGATAAAGTTTTCATGCTTGAAGATAAGAAAGGAATGTATTTTGACCATGTCATATTAATCAATTAATTTCATGATATATATTACCATATAATTATTGTATAATTCCTTTTCTTTTAACTTTATTTGCACATTTTTAAAGTTATTTTGAAATTTATTTCCACTAAAGTTTTATCTACACTACTTAAGGGTTTTATTATCTAAATTTATAACTTGGAATAAGTTCACTAAGGCCTTCTTCGATACAGTTGTTGAGAAATAACTGTTAGGTAACAATTGCTATTATCCTCCTCTAGCCCCAACAGCTATCCCAAACACGTCCTAAATTTCTTCTTTCAATATGATATGCTTATGACTATATTAGATGAATATCTAGGAAATTATTTTTTAATAATAAAATTGAAATACAAAGAATTTTAGCATATCAAGGCTAGGTTAAAATGTAAGGTAAGCCCAAAATTTTAGAATCCCAACTACCCATAGTTTCTTGTTCTCCACCATTTTATCTCGTCTTAAATAGCTCACTCTCTCTATTTTCCTTAGCTTTGCTATTACTTTATTCTATTTTCCTTTGTTCCTTCTTCTACGTTCCACTTGATCCATTCATCTTGGCAAACTTCCTCGTTTCTCAATCTTTCCATTTATCTCCAATGGAGCACAACCTATTCCAAGACTCTCCCTTCATTTGCATCCTAAGTTTTGGTAGAGTCTCGAGGCCTTGCCTTCCTTCTCGAGACAGAAGACCCACTTCAATTTCTATATCCCAATTTTATTTGAGAAAAATATCAACGCTATCTAGAACTCTTCTGCTTCTAACTCCATATATAAAAAACTAGCATCTTTTAATACTTTATTGGCAATGCTTATTCTTTAGTTTGATTTTGGTATTTAGTTCCTATGATATAGTTTTGAACAAATGTTGTTTTAGTCTGTTTTGTAGATTTGTGGATCTAAAAATTTAATTTCTTGTGGAGAGAGAGAGCACTTGGCTACATTGGAGAAAATATTTACTCATATTCAATCACATCTAAATTTGGATGATAAAATTCTCACATTAATAATTTGAGTTATCAGATATGCTCTACTATATATAAAATCTAAAAATCATAAGATTCAGAGATTTCTAGCCAATGCATTAAGAGGTTAAAAAATTATGTTTTATTTTGTTTAACTACTTGATGCATAGATTAAGGGTCTCCAAATTATATGATTTTTATTGTATAAGTATTCTAGATATCGTAAATCACATCCAATGGCTTGAACCATTGATGTGAGATCCTCATTATGCAAATCTAAATTTGATTGGATTTGAGTGGATGGCCCACTTGAATATAGCCAAGTCAAACCCACTCTCCTCTCTCTCTCTCTCTCTATATATATATATATATTAGTATTTTAAACATGTAGCCATAGCGCTTGATAGTAGTGGGTTTTGCTAGACGTGAACATGACATTTTTATATAGTTGATTAGATCTCTCTATTTGATTTTTCATCCAAACATCAAAATTCTATTCATAGGATTATGAGCTGTTTTGTTGTTTCCCTTTAATTTGAGGTATGAACATGAATGAAAATATGCACAACACAAGGCATGTAAACATGATCATCGTACATGCACGTACAATGCAAAGGAGATTCTTTATGCAAACAGATATAAAAAATTTATTATAATAAATTCATGTTATATATGCTTCCATGATAAACATGTATGTACATATTTTGAGTAACAAATGATTTATAATGTGATCTAACATAAAATAGAATGCTCATATATTCATAAATGAAATTAACTTTATTAATAACTTAACAGAATGGGGAATAGTAGATACTAGACCATACATGTGTTCTAACTATTCTTTGATAGGCTTGGTTATTCTTGCTGCTTATGAGCAGGCCTAGCTACACTGGTTGCTTGCAAACAAGCCTAATTGCTTTAATTGCCTCATGGGTAGGCTAGGTTGTTCTAGCTACTTCACAGGTAGGCTTAATTATTCTGTCTACTCACAAGCAGACCTAGTTATTCTAACCACTCACGAACAGGCCTAGTTCTTTTAGCCATGCACTAGTCGGTTTGGTTGTTCTAGCTACCCATGAGTAGACCCGGTTGCCCGCTATGAGCTAAAGTATGCTCATATCTAGTCCATTACTTACCCTATAAAAAATTATAAAATTAAGTAAATTATTATTAATAACTTGATGAAATTATTTGAGATAAATTATTATTGATAACTTGATATATTTGTTCGAGATCTTAGGGTGTGTTGTCAATTGTGGGGCAATGAGTACATGCGTTGAAGGTGTGATACAATGGTAATCATGATGTTGCAATGAGTATATGTGTTAATATTGTTTATTGTTGATATGATGAGCTAATTATTAATTATTAATTTATATGTCTAAGTTACCTATACTTGGACATGATTGTAATATTAGGACATGTTTTC
This sequence comes from Metroxylon sagu, assembly GCA_017589505.3. Taxonomy (NCBI): domain Eukaryota; kingdom Viridiplantae; phylum Streptophyta; class Magnoliopsida; order Arecales; family Arecaceae; genus Metroxylon; species Metroxylon sagu. The sequence goes on along the minus strand of JACVBY030000605.1, from coordinate 1,753,816 downwards.
GGTTATACTCTAATAAATATGTGTGGTGTTGATGTTATCTGTTATGACCTGAATATTGTTAATTGGACATGATGAAATTATCAACGGTTGGATATGGTAGTTTTATTGTTTATCTTTTCTTGTATTAATGATATCATATGTTGTGCATTATGATGATAGATTTTATTATATGGAGATGAGTGGGTGGGGGATTCTTACCAAGCTAAGAATGCCAAATGATAGCATGATGGGGTGATGCTACATGATCTAGTTGAAAGATGCCATTTGATACTATTAGTATCTAATAGCAAAAACCACTAACATGACGTGCAGCTACATGTCCTCATCAAGCCCCTTGTTGTTGCTACCAATAGGTTTTGGTGTCGGTGGCTAGATAGCATTTGGAACAATATTGCTGTTGATATGGCCATGCCACAGACCTAGAAATGAATCTAGATATAACAATCCACTGCATGCATGTAGAATTAAAATCCCACGACATGCAAGGTGTCTTACTCAAAATTGACTTCAAACAATTCATTTAATTCAGCTAATAATAATCCATAAAAATTGATCAAATCCAAATATCATATCTATGACTTAATGATAGAAAGTCCAAATAAAATTCTAATATAATAATTGAATTATTATCTTGAATCACAACTATATAAGTTCTTTTAACTAGCATATCTCTAACTAGAATTCATGGGCTAGCTTCTACCCAACTATAACTCGGTATTTGAAATAGAAATATTTAAGAAATTTTATGAGCTAACGCTCAGTAAGTAAACCATAATTACATTTAAAGGATCAAGTAATCATATTGATGTAATTTAAAATATATGTGTATCACAATAATGCTTAATAATAATAATATATATATATTTTCATAAACAAATAATTTGTAGAAATCAATGCCTTGCAAATTTTGAAGAAAAATATTTCTTATTTTCCTTTAGCAAATAAGGTTTCACTTAAGTTTCGAATATTTGATAACAACTCTTCAGTTAATAAAATATGGCCACATACAAACTCAATGATAGGGCCATAAAATGGAAACTATTTATAACCCATGGCATGGGTCACTCACAGAAACCACATACATTCATTGTAAAAAAAGTTCTGGTATCACAAGCCTTCATTCAAGTCTAGATAGGCTAGATCTACATAATATAAGATATAGCTTGACTGAGAGTTAATAACATATACATATCCAAAATAACTTTTTTCATGTACATATAATTTACAAATTTACTCAAATATTTTCAAGTATTAAAAATAATTTGCAATATAAGTTTTAGTAAATCTCACCATAAAGCGTGATGTATAGACTAATCATGTAAACTAGATAATATAATAGACTTGATCAAAATTTTCATATAAACAAAATATGCAAAGTAATTTACAAAATTTGAAATTATCTTTCATGACAATATATATATTTACAACATAATTCAAATTGAATACTACATGCAAAAAAAAATTAGAATAAATTTTGTATAATTTATCAAATATAGTAAAACCAAACATATGGATTTTTGAAATATAACAAAATATTAATTTTATTTAATCTAATTTTCTATGTAAATAAATAAATGAAATATTGAGAAAATAATTTAATGACCCTTAAATAATTTTAATAAAATACTCTTACTATGATTAGGTTACTTATAAAATTCTAAAATCTAAATCTTATATAATTTTAAAAAGCACTCTAAATATTACCGGATTACTTATGAAATTTTGGAATCCAAATCTTATATAATTTTAAAAGCCACTCTAAATATAATTAGGTTACTTACAAAATTCTGGAATCCAAATCTTATATAATTTTAAAATCTTATATAATTCTAAAGGCACTCCAATTATAATCAAATTACTTATGAAATTCTGAAATTCAAATCTTATATAATTTCAAAATTCTAAAATCTAAGTCTTATATAATTTTAGAAAGCACTCTAACTATAATTAGGTTACTTATAAAATTTTAAAATTGAATCCTACATAATTTTAAAAAATACTCTAACTATGATCAAGCTAGTTTATTTATTTCAAATAAAATTGTTAGATACTAATCCTCAAATTTTGATACTTAAAGGCTCCATCATCCTTCCTTGATCCTTCAATTTTAACCTTTTGGACTATTGGTTTGATATCAAAAGATTTTCATTGAGCTTTATTTATAAAAAAATTTTCTAAGGCCAAGAGATTTCCTACTCTTGGTGCAATACTAATCTCTTAAAACTAATAAACCTCCAAATTCTTGTAGCAAACTAATTTTTTTAAGAAATCTAAAGAGATAAATATTTATTAAATATTTAAAATGGATTCTTGACTCAAAACTAACTTTTAAGTCATCTAGCATAATTTTAAAATATAAAAATTAAGATAAAAACACCAAAAACTATCCTTATCATCATGAATGGCATTTTTGTAATTTTAAAAAGTCATCAACATTGATGTATCTTTACAAAACCGCTCCTAACATCTGCAATTAAACTCTAATTTGAGTGATTTAAGATGCATTAGAAAGCTAACTCAATACTAGACATCATGGATATAGATTTAATTAAAAATTTTAATTGTATAATTTTTAATAATTTATTTACTTAATCTAATCAAATTAGGTCTTAATTTAAAGTAAACTAGCTCAGAAGAGTTGGGCCTCACATGTGTCACGTACCAAACATTTCATGTATATTCTATCAAATGAAAAGGACCTTAAAGAATTAAAAGTGTATGAAAATTCTTTGAAATTTTATGCAATTTACTAGAAATATAGAGAGCAATCTCTAGTACCTTTGACCATCAAATCCTTACACTTGTATATAATACGAGTCACTCATTGTTCCTAGAAGTGTTTATCAAAGAGGAACGACCTTATTTAGCAAAACCAATAAATAAACCTAGTAAAATCTTCTCTTGAAAGCAACTAAATCTCTCCATTTACTTACTTTGGCATGCTCTCCTAACATTTTGAGAACTCATACTTTTTGTTCGAGCCAAATAAGTTAGCTTGTGTCCCATTTTGTGGAGCTATTAGCAATAAACCTTTTGATGGTTAAACTTTTGGTAATAGAGCTTTTATAAAAAGCTACTTGCTATTTGATAATTATATTACTAAAGTATTGTGAATCTATTTGGTAACCAAACTAAGAAAGTACTTTTAAAATAAATAATAATAAAAAACATTATATAAAACCTTCAATTGTGTAACCATTTATATTATCCAAAAAATATTATTATAAATCACTCTTAATTTATAAATTATTGCAACAATGTTATAATATAATAATATTATAATAGTTTTAAAATATATTATATTATAGTATTATAATATAAGAAAATATATTAATATTCTAACATAATGATGATAATAGTATATATTACTATAGTGTTATTATAATATAATATTTTGCTATTATTTAAAAATCATATTATAATATATTATTAAAAGTATAATAATTATTATCTAGTAATATAATATCATTCTAAGAATATTAGAGAATTACATGACAATATAATATAATAATATTGTATTAGTATATTATATTATAGTATTTTGTTATATTATAATATTATCTTTTTTACATTGCATAATTATATTATATTTATTATATATTATTTTATATTACAATAATTATAATATAATATATAATAATATTTTAATATATTATATTATATTAGTTACATTGTGTTGCTATTTTGTAATTATAATAAATGTGATTGTTGTCATGATTCGAATATATGACTTGAAGTCCAATGAAAATAGCTTTTTTAAGTAGAGTATTTTTTTTGGAAAAGATCAAAATTTGAGCCTTTTCAAGAAAACAACTTTTGCATTATTATAAAAATACTTTCAAAATTTTTATCAAATATTCTAAAAATATTAAAAAATATTTCCATCATCTAGAAACACTTTTAAGCAATTTAAAAGTCCAGTCAAATGGGCCTTAGAGATAGTTGATGGTCAGCATAACCCTTAATTGCGTCAATAGTGCTTGGGTGTCATGATTTATGGGAGCCTATGTTGTGTGCTTTGTTTTTGCTTGTTCTTTGCATCCATCCCCTTAATCATCAAATTTTTCTTTTGATAAAAAATAATTATGAGTTATTTCAGTTAATTAATTATTAGATATATTATTTAATTTGAATTTTACAAAATTAGAACGCCATTGATTAATTAATTGCTTCGTAATGAGGTGGAAGATTGATCCCTCCTCCTATCCCACCCCATGGCCCATGAAACCATAAATTCCACATCGGCGAGCAAAGCATGCACATCGACCGCTTTGTCCTCCGGACCCTCCCCTCTCCCTTGCCGAAAATGGAGAACTTGGTCGCCCCTCTACGCCGCGCCGCCCTTCTCCTCCTCCTCCTCTCCTCCGTCGCCGCCGTCTCCGCTGATTTGCACATCGTCGGCGGCAAAAAACGGTGGGCCCCCAACGTCGACTACACACAGTGGACCGCCGGCGAGAGCTTCTACCGACACGACGTGCTCGGTCCGCCGCCGATCCCCCTTCTTCCTTCTTTTCACCCTTCAGATTTGTCAATCTATCGACGTTTCAATCTACTGATCTTTGATCTTTCACGTTTGTTACTTTCTTTCTTTCAGCGTTCTACTTCCAGAGGGGGTTGTACAACGTGATCCGATTGAATAAGACGAGCTACGATTCGTGCTCGGAGAAGAATCCGATCTTTACGTTCAACAGTGGACCTTGCTTCTTGTTGCGGTTGAACACTACCGGACGCTACTATTTCTTCTCCGGCGACGGGAACTGCCAGCGCGGCATGAAGCTCTCCATCGTCGTCAATCCCCCTTCTCGCCAACCCGGTAGAGGCCGTCGAAGTCCCCCAGGTGCCGAGCCGATCGAAACTGGGCAGTGCGCTTTAGGTTGAATGCCCTTTCGCTTTGTCTTATTGCACATATTCTTATTGCTTCTACTAAAACATGAGGCTGTTTGACTGATAGGATAAAAGATGATAGAATTACCACTGATAGAACATCCAACATCGTCTCATTTGATATGAAAAATTTTAATAATCAAAGATCATTGATGATCATAAGTCATCATGTATGTTATAATGTGGGAATAATAGATCGTCAGGCAAGCAATTTTTGAAAACTTATTTACATAATATATTATAATATTATATATATTATAAATAATACTATTATTATACTATATTATACATTATATATAACATTTAATTTGTCGTTCGGTCACATAATGATATCATTACATGTATAGAGAATGATACTCCTATTATCTTTGAAAAAGCTGCCTCTAGGAAGATCCATATTGTGCAGTCCTTCCATAGCTCTTTTTATGCAACATTCTCATCTACCAACACATTTTGATGCAAATAGAGATTTGCATGTCTTCCAATGGCCTGTATAAAAGATAATGTTTTCTAAAAAAAGGGCTTGTTAAAGAAAAACCCCATGTGATGAAGAACTAATGAGGCATGAAAAGAAAGTATGGTTGCATCGTAAGCTATATCTGAATAAACTTAAAAGGCAATCTTATAAAATTCAAGCTAAGTTATAATAGTGCGATGGAATATGCTTTGAAAGACCGTTAGATTAATGTATTTGTAAAGATGGCATTTAGTCCAAGCTTTAATTCATCAAGAGTTAAATTCTTCAAACCAAGGAGAGTTGATGCAGCTCAAAAACATAAGAATAAAAAGAATTTGGCTTGTAAGGAAACTTTATTATGAGTCTAATTAGGAGTCTTATTTTCATCCTACTCTATGAGATTTATCTCATTCTATTTAAAAGTCTTATTTTATTTTCTTTAGGAGTTTTATTTTGTTAATATCGAATCAATTTGTGATTCTAATATTTTGATTATAGTCAAATTTCTATTGGACTAATCTTGCTATATAAATAGGCTCCTAGTATATGCCATTAAATCAATGAATGAATAATGAATTGAGTTATGAGAGTTTTTTCTCCTTTCCTAATTTGAAGTGATTCCTTGCTTAAGTAGTGCAAGGCCACAAATTCCCTAGGATAGTCAAAGTGCTGAATTAAAGACCCTTAAGGAGCTTATATAAGACTAGCAGTTATCCTTGTTCCACTTACTTGCATCACACATTGGATTGTGCTCTCAAATCAAGCTCATACAATATATCATCCTGCAAATAAGCTGTCAGAATGGGCTATTGTAGATCAATTATCGCATCATCCAATCTAGCTGATACTACTCTATAACATGAAAATATATCAAGAGGATGATAGCAGCCCAAATACCTTGATCGGTGAAGCAATAATTAGGTAACCCAGTAATCAACATAATGGGTGTAGGGTTGCTAGATCATCTACATACAATCGAATAGAATCAATCTTGTTGTCCATTATTTTGATGTTGTACTAGCATTATTTTAAGAGTTAAAAATAATTTAGTGGTACTTGTTCAAGTGTTGGTCAATCCAACTGAATCGACACTAGATGAGGACATACATGAAACCTTAGCGATGATCTTAGCACTCCATCTAGAAAGAAAGAAGAGTAAGAAATAGTTTAGCATCAACAATAAACATATTTTTTTATCACAGTAAATATAAGTATGCATAAAATATATATGAGCATTGCAAAGATTTAGACAACTACTATCCCTCATCCTAGGCATCTTTATGTAACATACCCCCCTCTGTGTTGCTATATGAAGGAACATGTCTCATGCCTCTAGCTATGATAGGATCAATGCCCCACTAATATCATGTGCATCAGGGTTAGTGATATGCAGAGCTCCTGCCATAGCCATGCTAGACAAACACCACTCCAACTATAGCAACTTTTATCTAGAAATCTTTGAAGAGGAGAAATAGGAGGTGTACCCACGAGGACTTGTACGAGAGTAAGATGCCTCCAATGAGCTGCATGATGTAAGCACAACATGCCACTATATGCTAATTCATTAGCATCATTAGTTATATATTTGAAATGCTCAGACAACTAGTTGAAGTTCCGACATGAACTTATAGTCGTAGATGTAGGAGGCTTATACCTAATAGTCACTCTCACTCATCTGGCTAGCTATATCTAAGGCTAACTGGATGGCAACATCCTCCATCATGATGTTGTACTTGCCCTGTGGAAGATAAAAGGTGCATGTCTTTAGTCAACACCTCTCTGCAAAAGCGATAATGAAATGCCAGTCTAGCTGCATAAATCCCATTCGAGCTAACCCATAAAATTCCACCTTATGTAGATATGGAGTAACTTATGGATTAGGATGCGTTCCAAGGACCATCGTGCTAGCATGTCAGCAATGAAGGATGACTAAGTCCTAAAAATTGAAATAGAATTTTAATTAATAAATGGTCTATAATAAAACTAGTTAAGCATACATGCAACACCTCACATATTTAACCCACGCTGCCTTTGAACAATGATATAGATGTAAGCTCAGCAATCAAGGATTGATGAGCCCTAAGTCCAAATGAGAAGCTAAACCTGGCTCCGTAAATGATCTATAAATTTAAATTTATAATAGCACATGAAACATGCACAATAGTATACAATTGCATATAATAGCATATAAAACACAATGAAATAGCATCCAACACACCAGCTCATTAAATTCATATACAAAATGGAGTACAAAATATGCAATATGTGATAGCATATGAAATAGAAAAATCCTATAAAAAATGCACCGTTAAAGGTTCTCCTCTCCATAGCCTTCTTGTGTAGCTTGCTCATATCCTTAAGTTGGACAAGCATGATGGTTATGTCCTTCCTCGCACGATGGTTATGTCCTTCCTCATGGCATAGGCCATATATTTATTTCACACTACTCTCCTTCTAGTCCATTTCATTATAATTATGACTAGATTTTGATTGACATTTGGGACTCAAGAGTAATTTATCCAGAATTAAAGTTAGACAATTAGGTTTCTACCAATAATCCTCATGATCAATGGATATGAAGCATATGTTGTAGTAGTCAAGAGTCATATCGAGTTCGTAATACATGTAACATCCCGAATCATGAAGCATGTATCCTAATCTTGAAGCATAAAATTTATCATGAATGAAGGGCACTTTTAAAATTTATTCAATGACATTTGAGCAATTGATGAGGGATATAAAGGAAAGGATACCAAAGTCATTTGAAAATTTGTTAAGAGTATAAAAAAGGAGGATTCAGGAAGCCATTTGGAAATTTGTTAAGGGTATAAAGGAGAAGGACTCCGGAAGTCATTTGAAAATTTGTTAAGGGTATAAAAGAAAAGGACTTCATAAGTCATTTGAAAATTTGTTAAGGGTATGAAAGGAAAGGATGCCGGAAGTCATTTGATAGTTTTTTAAGGGCAAAATGAAAAATTTTCAAGAGCAAAAGAGCATGGTGGACAGTGCCACGTGGACTTTAAGAGGGCATTTTGGAGATTTATTTGAGAGCAATTTGGAGATTTGCCAAGGTATTAAAACCCCACTTAACCCTTTCCTTCATCCACCCGTAAAAAAAATCAAGAGAGAGGGACAGGAAGGTGGTGGAAGAGAGGAGAAAAGAGTTTAGCCATGGGGAAGAGAAGAAGAAGAAAAGAAGAAGAAGAAAGGAAGAAGAAGAAGGAAGGAAGATTTTCTTGGTGTTTGGCAAGCTTGGAAGAAAAGGGAAAAACTCCATCTTCTCTTTAAGGTAAATTTTCACCAACCTAAGCTTAAGATTAATATTAGAATCATGTGAAAGAAAGGAAAAGAAATTTAGGGAAGGTAGTTTCATGCTATGAATATCATGAAGATTTATACTTTTGGTGAAGGAAACGTTGGGAACTTAGTGCATGAGTGTTGTGTAACTAGCTAAAAGAGATGAGATGGTTACATACATGAGTTGTGAATTCATGAATCAAGTGATAGATTTATACAGTTGTTGAATCGGGTGATAAAAAGACAGTTAGGGAGTTGTTAATCTTAACTTAAGAGGCATGCATGCATATTTCATGAAAATCTAGGTATATGTCGCCTAAATAAATTCATATGTGATAATATAGGTCAAGAAAATTAGGCAAGGGAGCCTTTTCAAGAGGAGTAGCAACCATGGAAAAGAAGAAATAGCAAAGGTGAGTGGGTTTCTCATCTAGCTTTGAAAGGGGCTTTATGTAATGTATGATGAAATTTAGTTACCAAACCAACCAAATGCTATGTTCCATGAAATGTTTCGATAGCCTATGTATGGAAAATGAGAACCAAATTTTATAGTGATTTTAAAACATGTATTCATAGTTAAAATGTTTTTAAAAATAAAGCATATGTATTAAGAGAAGGTGTTTTAAAAAGTGAGCATAGATTTTAGGAAAATAAATGTTTCAAGTGGAATCACGGGTTTCAAGCAAAAAGGTATCAAGCAAAGCATGCATTTAAAGTTTAAGTATGAGATTAAAAGCCTGTTCTAATAATAAAGCATGAGTTTAAAGTTAAAATTTTAGATTTTTGCCTTTCTAGTATATGTTCGCATGGGCATACATGAATAGAAATGTTCTAAAGAAAGTATAGCATTTTGTAGTGGGATTATAAACTACATTCTGAAGTATTTCCAATAACATACAGCATAAAAGCATTGAGCCATTTATAGGGCTGATCACCCTATAGATTGTGCCATAACATAAGTATTATACATACTATTTACAGCCGGCACCTCCTTACGATTCGATCGTATTATGACCCTGAGGCCAGGGAGAGTACAAGCTAGATCAGCCCAGTGGGACAAATTGCAAGCAGCCCAATGGGGCAAGAATCATGGCTCAGTAAAGAGCTAGGTTACTATATAGCCCGAGAGGGCATAGAGATATTGGGCAATGAGGAGGCCTAGGGAAAAGGGGCAAGTTCATACCTGAGATGAACCGCACATGTGAGGGGTGCTATGTGGTGCGGGGATCCTCGGCGTTCAGCTCACTCACTCACTGAGTGTACACCTGCAGGAGGGCGATTGTAGGGATGTACCTTAGTGGTAGCACACCCAGCCCGACATCATGAGATCTTAAAATGGTATTTCTTTATTTTAATTATATTATTGGAAACATAAGCTAACTTATAAGTCAACTTATCTCATTTAAAAAGTTTTCTGTATCTATTTCCAATATGGGTATCGGTATTTTTATCGATTTTATAATATGGATTTCTCCGTGTTCCCATTGTTAAATAGCTATCCAATCACTGGGACTTAGGTTTCACCCTACTATTGTTCACATTTTCATTTCAAATCGGAGTTAGAAATCTTCGGGCTAGCAGCTGAGTCTAGAATACTCAAAGACCTGCAGGTGGGCTTAGCATTTTATTTCCAGTAGCATTATTTTGTATGTGTTATTAGAGTTTAGAGAGAATGTTGGTGGGTGAAAAAGGGGATTGTAAGTTACTCTTGTATGCTAAGAGTGGTGATTGAGATGGTGATGTACATATGTATGTATCTGTGAAGTTTTAAATATATGATGTAAATGTTAGACTTAACCTGGGAGTAAACAGTGATGGACATGCAGAATATGTTTTTAATTGAGCAGGACCAAGAAAAGTTATGTGTTATATAATTGATGACATGTGTGATTAAATTGAGCAAGTTAAATGTTATGGATAGGATTATATATGTTAAGCATATAACTTATGAAAATTTGATAGCGTTCACTTGTACCTTATGATCCATATCATAAGACTAGCAGAACTTTACTCAAATTTTTATAAGGAGGCATGTGTCGGGTAGAGGTCCCGACAATACATGTCGATAAATTAGAAACAATCAAGAGAGACTTCTAAGCATGCTATCATGGCATGTGAAAAAGAAAATTTTGTGGTTTGGAACATTCTATATGTGTAGCTACGCTTGTTAACATTGTATTTGTTAACTTCCCTATAATTGAGACTGCCGCATATGATTTTCACTTTCAATACTCCAATATGCTTTATCAAATGAGATGATATGGTAGAAAGTATGTCACACTAAAGTGTTTATGGAAAGGTTTTGGATACCTTTAAGGACATCATTAATGCACTCCATTAAATTAGTCATTAATGCATATAAAGATGGCTATCATCATAAGCTTGCGTCTAACACTTTTTAAGAATAGCATCACACTACTTCATGACCCTCCTATGAAGCTCATGGATATCACATATGATGCATTTGAACTTGTATTGTTAGTACCGGTTACCTATGTAGTATTCCAAATAGAAATTAGTATAAAAGTTACTTACATGTATGGTACACCATTGCTTTCAACCTTTGCATTACTAAATTTGTAATTGAAATTGCTGACAAGTGGCATGTATAGAAATGATGGTGAGCTTCTAGAGGCTACCACTCAAGGGCTACATCTCTTACTTACTCTATAATACCAATGTGATGACCAAATATGAGATAGTGCCTGACCTTCTTGTGACATGCATATTAATGCAAGCTAGAAACCATGACTAACTATTCTAGTTTTCTTTTGACAAGCACAAATGCAACATCCAAAAGATGCAATGCAAGATCTCACAATGTTGGTCATAGTAAGTGGCACTTATTTTATAGGTCATTCAAATGACCTGCAAAATGGGGTTGGGTGTCTATATAGCAAGAATACATTTGGGCAACAATTTATAAGACTCATTCCAATAATCAAATATCCTAATAATTGCTTTCTGCTTATTATACCATGCCTTCTTGCATGACACACCTTATAAGAAAATTAGCTTTTATCTCCCCCACAATTACAGAAATGGGGAATGATGGATATGCATGCACTAGATACAAAATGGAATTGACAGTTAGTTTAAAATCCAACTAGCAGTGGTCTTAAGACATCTAGGGATAAACACATTTATGGAGGCTTGGAACAAGTGATATCCTTTAAGCTATGACTTTCTCTTACATTTATAGAGTTTCCATGAGCATCCATCTAAATATTGCTTAAATTTTATAGTCTAATATGTTGGCTACAACTTCTCACCATGCACTCTTGATGCCTCCTTAAAGAGTAAATATTGACAGCCATTTTTTCATCATCCTTCGAGACAAATAGTAATCTTTTGTAAAACTTCTATGAGTCACCCCAACTCCCAAGCCTCACAATTTGTGACTCCTGTAGGGCACTAATAACCTTTTGATTTAATTGAGAAAAATGTATAGAAAGAGGTATGTATCCTAGACTTAACCCAACGAGCAACTATAAGGGGGAGCACTTTTTTTTTTTTTTGTGTTACTCTTATTAGTTAACAAAAAGATATGATAACAAAAATAGATATTAGCAGTGTAATTGTAGTGGCATTTGTTGCTTTATATTGCTATATTTTTCTTTTTCATGACATTTAGACTTAAATCTTTTTAGTTGTTAAGAAGTACTATAAATAAGCGGCATTTTGTTATAAATGCTTATATCATGTTCATATTTTATGGTATTATTTTAGTGATATTTTTAAAAAAGATCAATAAATAATATTTTGCACACATTTATGATAAATTATCAAAAACTATTGAATTCATGATGTTATTTTAGTGGCATTTTTTTAAAAAATTAAAAATAACACTTTGACCTGCATTTGTAATAAATTACGGAAAATCATAGAAATTATAACATTAGTTATATGGATTTTTTTTTTTAAAAAAAAATAACACTCTCTCTCTGTCTCTATAGGGTTTTGCTAAATTTATGGTGTGTTATAAAAAATTATTTTCTTTTCTTTTTTTTTTTGGTCTTTTCAGAGTTACTCAAGTGATTTTAAGAAAATGATTATCCTCTTGACCAAAGGTTGTAGCTGGAATGATCTAAAGAATCTAAACTCTTCTTGAATGGGTCTAGTTAAAGCGCATTGCAGAGTTTGATATCTCTATGTACTATTCTTTCTTTTGAATCCTTTGAGAGCAAATACCAAATTTAAAGTATGATTTCAGTCTACATCCAAACTCAATTCAATAAATCGCTATATCATTTGGAGATCCAGATCTAACCTAAAATTTTATGGGATCTATGTCAGATTAGATTACCAGGCCATGGAAACCCCCCCCCCCCCCCCAGTGGCAAGTGGAAAGGAGGGTGACTGCATCCCAGCTGTGGGCGCGACGAAAACAGTTGTCACCCCAGAAATCGAGCTGGCCCAAACGCCTCATGGAGCTGGCCATGTTCGTAAGAACACCCCCGGTCGTGATATGGGAATTCTCACCAGCTAGACATGCTGGTGTGAGCCCCAGCTAAAATGAACTCTGGTCCTGCTTCTAGTGAGAGGAGGAACTCTGGTGAAACGTGAAGGAGAGAACCGAATCCTTTAGGCTTGACCCCACCATGTGTCATGGGCTCTCTAGTCTCTGAACAACACCAATAAAAAGACAAACATTCTGTGGGCCTAAAGTTTCTCTTTTTTGTAACGTTGTAGGTAAGTGGGGAATCGCATTGATGAAGCCTCCATGCTTCATTTAGTGGAGAAAGAGACTCATGAACAAATTCATATTCACTTATTTATGGCTTTGTAAATAATACCTTATCCTCTAAGATTCTTTGTTAGGAATAATATCACTTTCTTCTTTTCATCCTTAGATTGGACGCTTAAATGGTCCATAGAAGTCATAATGCACTTTATATAATCTTCATGAAGAATATTTTAATAATGCATTATAGCTAAAACCCACTTTCTTACCAAATAATTAGATGGACAACAACCATCTTAGTAGTATCTACGGATTATATTGTGTTCAAAAGGTGATACCACATGATATGTAGATTTTTCTTTTTCTTCTCTCTAAAGGAAAGAAGAGAGAGGATGGGAATGGTATCCATCTTTATTTCAGTGAATAGATTTCATAAGAAAGCCCATATTAGCTCAATATGTAAATGCTTTTTGATCCTTCGATATTATATAATGGTAACATGCATGTTAAAAGCATTCCATACTATAATACGTCCGAGAACCATTACTTGCTTGCCAGCCTCTAAAAGATGGTTGAGGCAAAGAACGAAAGATTAAACGCCAAAATTTGGAGGGTTTAAGGTTCAAGTTTAGACCCTCTTAAGTTTAGTAATCATACTTGATGATTCAATTAGCAATCACAAGCATCGATATCAAGCACCATGAATTATAGAGATCATTGCACATGTACCATATGAATTTCAGTATATTGCATATTCTATAATACATGAATGGGCTATGATGATTGAATCAACTTATAAATTTGAAGAGTGAGGATGAAGCCACCTTTATTGTTGGGTAGGTTAAGAATGATTAGCTTTGAATTGAGAAAAGAATGAGGAACCATAAAATTAGTGTGACGCCTTACTTGCTTGGCAAATAATATATATATATATATATATTAATTTTGAGGTAATACAGCAAATAACGTGTTATATTAGTTTTGTGGTCCTTTTACTTGCTTAAGGTTATGGCAAGAAGCTCTCCTTAAAAAAAAAAAAGTTATGGCAAATAACATTATCTCCTTAATCCTATTTAGGGTACGTGTCATGCAAACATATGCTAGAAACAGTTGTATTCATGGTTTGCGCGCCCCATCTAATCCCCCAAGCACAGGGTATCTCGCTGCTCTCTCTCTCTCGTGAGAGGCGAGAAGTGAGCGCCGCTTTATCACTGTAGTTCTGTGGCTCTCTTTTTCCTTTGCCTCCGGCCGAGAGAGGGAGAGAGATAAGAGTCCTAGTTTGGAGAAAGACGCCTCTTTCTTCCTCTTTGTGTTCTCTTGTGGAAGACGGGAGACAGAGAGAGGATTCGAGGAGAATGGAGAAGGCGCTGACCAAAGTCGGGAGCTTGAAAGTTGGGAGCATTTGGATTTCGAAGAAGGCCAAAGAGGAGATCTCCTCTATCGGCGAAGATCTCTCTGTGAGTCCAAGAACAATAAACCAACAAATCCAACAAATCCAGTTTTCCCCCCTTTTTTCCCCTTATATTTTCTTGTTTTAGCCTTCGATCTATTTACTTTTACGCGGATTTCTCTGTCACCGGCATTTTCAATTACTTTCTTAGGCTCCACCTCAGACAATGTGGATGGATTTGGGCCAAAACCTATGGATCTTTTGTGTTATTTGGCATTCTATACTCTCAGTAAATTTTTTCTATTAAAATTCCCTAAAAAAAATTTTTTTGACGATTTTTTCCTGTGAATATTCAAGATAGTGTTTGCTGTGAATTTGTTAATGTGCACTAGAAAATTTTTTCTGAGAAAAATGTGTGCTAGAAAAATTAATGATCGTTCTGTTTTGATTGGAAGGGTTGCTTGTAGTGTCATTTGTTTTTCTTGTTCAATTGTTTTTGCTGAGAAGTTGCTTCTTGTGACTGGCAGCGGTTCTCAAATACTGTGGAGGAGAAGGCAAAATGGATATTTGAAAAGCTGAAGGGTGAGCATTGATGTCAGATTTACCATGACCTTTAAAATTTCAAATGTTTCTTCTTATGATCATACATTGGCAAGTATTGGATGCTTGCATTCCATTACATTTGGGTTCTTGAGTTTACATCAAACCAAAAATTACATGAGATAAAGAAAGATTAAAATCTTTGCACCTTATGCAAAATATAACTCAAAATCAAGCACAATAAAGAAAAAAGATTCATGTAGCTGATCCTAATTAGTTTAATATTAAGGTTTGTTATTGTTATAGTTGTTCACATCAACCAACAATAATATATGATGACAGTTATGCGTGTAAAAGAAAGGAAAATCAACTGTTACATCAATAATAAGAGATCTTGGTAAATATTTTGGCATAAAATTCCTTAATTCTAGTTGGAAGTTCATTCCTGCTCCCACAAGTTCCTGCTTCTACATACCTCTGATGTGACCTGATATATTGCTAGCTTATTTAAATTTTTACCAAATTTAGATCAATTAAAATTTGTGTACTCTATAAAGCCTATCTTCTTTGTTTGTGAACTTTTTCTTTCCCTACTGTTTTCTTTACTCACGTCAATGTAGATGGCATCTGTTTTCTTTACTCATGTCGATGTAGATGGCATTGATTTCATAGCATCACTTTT
Source organism: Metroxylon sagu (assembly GCA_017589505.3). Classification (NCBI taxonomy): domain Eukaryota; kingdom Viridiplantae; phylum Streptophyta; class Magnoliopsida; order Arecales; family Arecaceae; genus Metroxylon; species Metroxylon sagu. Next base: position 1,737,882 of record JACVBY030000605.1, on the reverse strand, counting down.
GCAAATATTTTTGTTAATAGCCAACATGCCGGTCTGAAAAGTTTCAGTCTGCTCTGTTTATGTAAAGAAGTCTAAACATTTTCCTGATGAATGTATGCCTTTCATCCACTTCATTTTTAGCTTTTCGTTTTTCACTACTGAGGTTAATCCAATATTTAGTAATATTACTTAAGTTGGGCTGGATCCCTTTCAGATTTAGGTCAGTGAAAGCTATGACAGCACTCAGAATTGTTTGAACAGGCAATTCAAATGCTTTGGAACTAAAAAGGAAAAAGAAAAAAAAAATCAAGCATGCATCAAATTCAATTCATTTTGGCTATATGATTAACATTATAAATATTATGGCTAAGAATAGGCTGGAATGTTTGTCTTTCAAGCTTTTTTCCTGTCATGGTAGACCCTCATCAGTTTAACATTTTGAATAGCTGATTTTTTTTTTTTTTTTTTTGACTGGACTATTGGGACTATTCCTCCAAAAAGAGATCATGAAAATCACAAGGAATGATAACTTGCATGTTTAGAATGTGTGAAAACTGGAACCTTGCAAATCTTTTGATAAATATCATATGAACATTATTTTGGCTTGTTGGTTGTTAGTGTTTAACAGGATGTCACCAGGTGGGGCAGTTTGCTGTGTCATACCTGACAAAGTGTTTGAATTCAATAAATGGAGAACATCAGGTTTTATGTAGTTATATTTGCATGGGTAGAATGTTGACACCCATTGGCTGGTCTTTCTGCTGATGTGGTGGACTTAGTGATAACTCAGCCTAAGAATGACTGGCTGGGACAAGTGAGATGGTGAATTTATATTTATCAACCAAATTTGTGCTGTGATTGGTGATGGAAATTGTATTGATCTTAGCAATTGTGATTCATGGTGATCAGAGCTAAAGCTGTCTATATGACATTTAGTAGAACTATATATTTTTTGAAATAATAGAACTTTTTGAAGATTGGTGGTGTAGAGTTGGTGAAAAGGAGAGTATTGATGTCCTCATAATTTCTCTACAATATGTCCACCTTTCTACAATATTTTCATGAGCACTGATTGCAGACCATCTCTGACCACACCGTTGTGTTAACAGCATTAATAAATTTTACATATGCTTCCATGCATGCATGCACACATTGAACATGGACACATAAACCTAGGGCACTTCCATCTAATTATTGAAGTTAAGGTGAACAATCTGTTTCATTTTTCTCCAGGGAAGCCACCAAAACCCCTACCAGATCTTCTCCGTGAATATGGCTTACCACCAGGCCTTTTCCCAAGGAACATAGTATGCTACGAGTTTGATGAATCAAAATCAAAGTTGATTGTTCACCTGCCTTCCCCCTGTGAGGTCAGTTTCAAAGATTCCTCTGTACTGAGGTATGCTGCTCGTGTCAAGGGGGTCTTATCGAGAGGGAAGCTATCTGGGATTGAAGGAATGAAGACCAAAGTCCTGGTTTGGGTTAAAGTAACCCATGTGGGTGTTGAGAGCTACAAGTCTGACAAGGTCTGCTTCACAGCTGGTGTGAAAAAATTGAGGCCTAAGGATGCTTATGAGATGCCTCGTGATTCAATCAAAGTAGAAGAGTTTTAAGGTGATGATACAAATCCTCTGTTCTCACGGTTGTAGTTTGAGATCATTTTAAAATCACAAAGGCTACTGTGTATCTCAATGCAGTTGGGATGACCCTATTGATGGATGCAACATTAATGCAAGTAGAGTTCTGCTTCCTTTATTTTTCTTTCAATGATGTTTGGATATATATGCATTGATTCATTTTTGGTGTGGCATGATAAAAGAAGTCAGGTTAGTTTGTACTCGGTACTGCTTAAAAAATGTTTTTGTGACTTTCAGAGCAGAAAAACACTTCGTAGAAAAGACCATTTGTTAGCATCATCTAAAAAGCGTTTTCACAAGAAAAAAAAAATTAAAACAAGTTAAAACAAGTGTTTTAGAAAAATCCAGAAAACCTTGTTTTTAGCTTCTCCTCTTATTGTAAAGTAGAAGAAACACTTAATGATTGTTGAATCTTAGGAAAGCTTGTAAAAACTGAGGACTCTTAGGCATTGTGAGACAAAATATTAGATGATAATGAAGTTGTTTCCTAATGTGTGTTAAGTAAGCGAAGGGCTCCCTGATCAATTTGGTCAATTAATGTGGATACAAATTGTTTTCATAATTAATCAGTCATAAGTAAGAAGGTAATATTGAATAAGATGCCTCAATTTGGATGATTTAAAATTTTGCAGTGAAAAGGTAGGTAACAAAAATCAATAAAAGAGTTAAAGAATATTTGACTGTGCAAAATATGTAAAATGAACAAGAATGCAGCACTAACAGCAGGTGAGGCTTACGTTTCGAATCCCAGGAAAGAGAGGTGATTGTGAGAGGACTATTGTTTGTTGACTGGCACTCACTGGCTAGCATGCATCTCATCTTGTTAACTAGACATTGCATCACTACAATTAGATATCCTTATGCGTTCATTTTCACTGTGGATCATGTATCTCAAGGATCCAATAGGATTAGCCAAATAAGCTCTGTAGAGAAGCGCTGTAGGAAATTGTCCTACCAGAATAGGATTTCTAGTATTATAAGATATAATGAAGCCTGACCTAATTCTATAGGAAGATGATCCAAATCGGCCAAACTGGCCAACGTCCATTAATTGCAACCTGAGATAGATCAGTTATGCAAACATCCGAGATACGACTTAAGCTTAACTAAAAAAAGTGAGGGAAAAATGCTATGGTCTAATTTAGCTAGTGAAATCAAAGATCATCATAGGGTGAGCTATCATTACATGGATATTTATATAGAGGAAGAAAGCCTTAGTGAGAAAAGATTTTCTCCTTCAAAATAGGATGGAATATCTATATCAAACGTACATCCAACTCGATTCATTTTGCCTATATGACTAACATTATAAATACTGTAGCTAAGAATTCAATGGGATGTTTGTCTTTTAAGCTTTTTGCATGTCGTGGTAGACCCTCATAGGTGTACATTTTCAAAAACAAATTAATAGTTGATTTTTTTTTTTTTTTTTTGACTGAACTATTTAGACCATTCCTTCGGAAAAAAAAAAAAAAAAAAATTATGAAAACCTAGATATCTTGCATGCTTAGATATTAGTAAAGGAGAGCCCTACGAATTGTTTAATAAAATACATGCGGACCTTATTTTTGCTTGTTGGTTGTTAGCATTTAACTTGTTCCTTCTCTTGAGAAAATCAAATGCATCAGTCTCAAGCCACTTGAGCAGAAGATACTGAAAGTGGACCATCCATCTAGGCCACTAACCTCTTTTCAGCAGGACTATCTTTAAGATCCTGAGCCTACGAGAGGATAGTAATTACAAAGAAAGAAATGAATTCTTTTATAAAGAAATAGAATTAGAAGCTTGTAAAGTTATCTAAAAGAAGAAGTCAATATCAAGAGATAAATTTAAGCACCGCTTAAATTTAGTTGCAATCTAAAGAAGCTGATGCTCAACGTGACAGCAAAGATAATGAAGAAGTTTTAAAATGATTGGCTTGGTAAACCTCAAATCGAAAGATAAAAATTTGTTAAAGTTTGACTTAAGGTTCACAAGCTTAATATAAAGATGACTCGATATGAACATAGCTTGATATAAGCATATTACCATAGCGAAGAGAATCGAATCTAGTCTACATAAAATAATGTAGATTTTTTATTTATATAACTTATATGTAACTCTGGTTTTCAGAATAACTTAGAATATTATTAAGAGATAAAGAAAAAGATTTTGTTGGGTGTAAGAGGGTCTAATGGTTCGTGAGTCTTGTAGTCTCTAGTTATATTCTTTTGAATTTTTTTTTTTTTTTGTCTTTCTCGACGTAGATGCAATTCAATTTGAGTGAACGATCATAAATCTTATGTATGCTGTTCTTCCCTATTTATTCTTTCTCATGACTCTTTCTTCTTCCCTATTGCGTGCGTGTTGCAACAGATCTGTAGGAGAGGAAAACAGCTACTGAGGGCTTTGGATGAGTGTATCCTGGATATCATAGTAAGCACATGGAAACAAGAGGAGGCAATCTATCAGAGGATAAGTGGAGTTGTAGAGATGGGACTTCTTATGAGAATGGTCAGGATTCCAGTTGAAGGGACAGGGGCTCAGTCTAGGGGATTCAAGGAATGGGACTGTTCTATTTCTAGTTTGCGTGGTGAAACCTTTAGCTCAGCTCCAGTGCGCTATGCGATCGCAGGTTCAATGGGCTTAATTAACCAATAGAGAGGATTGTTGCGATCGGCGGGGACTGGATCTTGAAGCAGTCGGGCACTTCGGAACGGTCGACCCTACGGCCAAAATAACAAAAAAAAGAAAAAAAAAAAGAAAAAAGAAAAAAAAAAAAACATTAGCTTGGCCTTGGGTCCTCTGCCAAAATATAAAATTTATGACATACTCCGGACAAGTGGACGACACACGTGCAGACTACGTTGGTCAATGCGAGTCTGAATGCATTTGCTCTAAGCGGAAGACCCGTGGAATTTCAGGACATCAAACGTGTAGACTACGTTGGCCAGTGCGAGTCTGAAGGCATTCGCTCTAAGCGGAAGACCCATGGAATTTCAGGACATCAAACGTGTAGACTACGTTGGCCAATGCGAGTCTAAAGGCATTCGCTCTCAAAATTCAGCGCATCCAAACCAAGACCATGGAAGAAACTACACCATAGTTAGTTAGCAGAACAATTTGTGATTTTTTCCCAGCTTGGTCCAACGTAAGCACGTAGAAGCACTGCAATTTAATCGGTGCAAAAGAAAAATAAATTAAAAAAAAAATCTATTAAAATAAAAATATTATATAAATTCATAAAATATTCATACCTTTGTCCGCTTCATGAATAGAAAAAACTTTAAGAACCAAATTTTTACCATTCGCTGTGGTTTCACTGCGCAATACGGACAAAATCATTAGCAGTCCAAGTCTAATTAATCGTATGAAATATGAAAAAAAAATCAAAGGTAGACAGAAGCCTTCAAGAAGACCGTTTTTCTGCACTTCTCTGTGGAGCCAGTTTGGATAATCCTGTCAGATCCTCGAGATTAGAAATAGGATTTCTAATGTTATAAACTATGAGGCCTAACCCAATTCATGTCGGTTAAACATCTCCCAAGTCCCATCTCAATCGCCCAAGAAGAAAACAAATATCTACCATAATAACTTTTCCTTCCTATAGAAATTTCCATTACAGTGCAGGAGGGGGTGCAGGACAATAAGGTCTGTATTGTTGGCATTCTACAAAACCATTACGGTAGCTCCATTCTTGGTATTCTTGTTCTGGTATTCGCAACCTCTCTGGAGCTCTACCGAGCTTGTCTTTTAACAGGTTTACCAGGTAGATTGGCTCCTCTCTAGACAATCTCACTTGATTAACTGCACTCTCTTTGGACCTATATAATCTGCAAGGCTCCATACCTCTAGGCCTCAAAAATCTGAGTCAGTTATCACCATTGTTCCTTCATAACAATCATCTCAATGGAATCATACCTAATGAGATTTTAAGCCTTACTTTTTTGTCACTTTATCTTGATTTATCTATGAATTCATTTGTTGGATTACTTCCTCCTGACTTATATATTAAATAAAGTAACCCAGCCTGATATACACAAACTATGCAATAAATAGGTTGTGCTAGAAAAATGAGATGGGAAAAAGGTGCCGGAAGAAGATAAGTTTTAAAGAAGTAGATAAATGATCAATCCAGCCCACTTATTAAACAAGTTGGAGCAGAGTAAAAAGAGAGGAACTTACGCTTAAACCCAATCCATTTGATAAATGGTTAAGAAAAGTTGAATAACTTACAGCCCGATCTATTTTTAGATTAGTTTCAGATTCAGAATTGCATCTCTAATCAAATTTTTACTAAATAAACGAAACATCACTGACTATTAGTCATTGGTTTCAAACTGGTGTTTTTAGCTTCCGGATCATGCGCTGATAGTGGTGGATAATGCTTTATAGTATACCAAGAATGATTACATGCAATAGCACTAGCGCGTCTTACCAATAAATATTGACTAATTCTTTTCTTGCTGGGCCCTCGAGTTGGTCTGTGCTCTACCATCCCAGTGGTAGACACTAAGTTTTGGCTACTTTTTATCAAGGTTAGCTATAGTTTACCATTGATATTTATTATTATAACAAGAAAAAAAAACAGAGCTAAATCTTTACTATATTGACATTAGAGATAGCAAAAACCTGATTCAACCCATAAATCTAATCTAAAACTCAAAAAAATTAAGGTTAGGATTTTACTTTTGTTGGTTCAAATCCGAAATGATCCAAAAATTTTATGATCAAATCAGATCGAGTCATAAATAATCCGAATATTCTGAAAATGATATTTAGATAAGATATATTTTAAATTTTATCTATTATAAATTTTATAATTTCATGAATTATCAATTAGATTATTTACATTGATCAATATTTTAATATTTAATATTCTTTAATATATGATAGATATATAATATAGTTGATGCTCATGTGACTCAATAAATAATAAGATTAGAAGTATACTTTTCTAAGTTGAATATTATTGAATGATCGACACCAATAACTTTAAATATCCTTAAGAAAGCAATAAAAAAAGTAGCATTAAAGATAAGTTTACTCTTGTTTTATATATAGAACTAAGTATATTTTCAACATTTGCTTATTTTATTTTGTAATCTTAATAATAATATAATATTAATATTTAGTTAATTTTAAAAGTATAATTTTATAGACTATTGCTTAATCATATTATTTTTAGATTTTATATATTTATAACAATTACTTTTATTAGTATCTAATTATGTTGCAATTTTGTGTCAAACTGTTCTAGCATTTAAAGTAATAAATGAAAAAAAAGAAGAAAAAAAAGAATTAAATTAATCATTGATATATTACTTAAAAAGAATAAATACATTAAATTTATAAAAAAAACTAAGCTAATCCAAAATGACCAATGGGTTGATCCAAACCCCATCATTTAGGGTTAGGATTTAGCTTCAATGATCCAAATCCAAAAGTAATCCGAGCTTCAAAAGAATTTGAATTCGAATTGATCTGATTTGAAATGATCCTATTCGATTTCATCTGATTGCCACCTTTAGTTGACACGAAAGTCGTAGAATGGTGAAACCGTAATCGATGAGCCCCAATGGACACTCACTCTCCTGACTTTTATATAGAATCATCGAACTAATCAAATAGTGAAAAATGGATAGGTAGCAATATTCAACAGCATAAACAAGAGATTTCTTTATGAATAGAATTGGGGAACAACCAAGGGTGAACCCAGGGAAGCAAGTTCAAACCATATAGCGGTTTAAGATACCATGCAGCTATCTGAATAGATTGAAGCTCATTTCCTTGCCAAACTGAGCTGGAATGAGAATGTAGCTGATCTGAGCCCAAGCATGAACACCACTGTACTCTTTTTAATCCACTTCCACCAGAACTGATTCCCAACTTGTAACTAATTTGGTAATTAAGAACCAAATTTTAACTATTCGCTACTGTAGTTTTTCTTGTATGATAAAGACAAAGTCGTTAGCACTCAGGTTTAGATAACTAGGGTTGGAAAAATCCAACATGATGTCCCACCACAATTAGAACTCCAGTTCATAAAGGAATGTGCATTTATGACCGAGCAAGCTGCACGCGACTCCTGAGGCATCCTCTTCTCAATTGCTTTCATGAGACCGTGGCTTTCCACCGCAGCTGGTGCTTCTTCTACGTGCTAATGCGCGGGGGTTAGCCTTCCGGAGGCATTGATATTCTTCTCTTGCTGTCAAAAAATTAAAAAAGCTGCAGGTAATTCCAGAGCCAGAGCGGCGAAGGTGACGTTCTGTTTTTCCTATTCAAGCCTTGGAGGATTTGCTTCTCTACTTGCACCATAAAAGAGCCAGGTATGGACAAGACTCGAAACCCGACGAACCTCGAGATTTTTTTTAAATTCAATTAGACACTTAACCACCTCTCAGCGATGTTTCATATGCAGGATGCATGAAATACACCTACTACCTCTTTTTATATATATTTTTTAAAATTCTTCTCTTTTATATATATATATTTATTTATTTATTTATTTTATAATTTGATAATACAACTACTACATCTCAGTGGTGTTTCTTAAGCAGAGCTGCAAGATTTCTCTTCTACGAGACACAGCATGAAACCTGAACAGATATTGAACGTGGGGTTGTTGTTGTTGTTCTTGCTCTGGTCCTTCTCATGCTTGCTGGTACCAGCCGGGGTCGATGCCATGGGATCTATTCGGTTCGGAAATGAGACTGACTATCAATCCCTGCTTGCTTTCAAAGATCAAATAACTCGCAACCCCTCTGGAGTTCTGAGCTCGTGGAACGACACCGTCCATTTCTGCAATTGGTTGGGGGTCACATGCAGCAGGAGACACAAGCAGAGGGTCTCTGCGTTGGACCTCAGCTCGTGGGGATTGGAGGGCTCGTTGTCACCTTCCACGGGAAACCTCACCTTTCTTCGGAGACTTGTCCTCGATAATAAAATAGTTTCTTCAGCGAGATCCCACCGGAGTTGGGCCGTTTGCGCCGGCTGAAACATCTCAACCTGAGTTTCAATCCATTCCTTGGTGGCATCCCCACCAACTTGACCCACTGCTCTCAGCTTAGAATTCTCGACTTGACCTGCAACCAGCTCACTGGCAACATTCCAGCGGGCATCGCCTCCCTTAAGAATCTTGTTGACCTATATCTTGACAAAAACGAATTGACTGGGGTTATTCCACCTTCCATCAGTAACCTATCATCACTCGCACGACTCTCCCTCTCTTACAATCATCTCATTCGAAGCATTCCGGATGACATCGGCTTCCTCACGACCCTAGAATATTTTCAAGTGGGTGGCAATAATCTTACAGGTAAAATCCCCAGCAATCTTTACAACATCTCTTCATTACATGTGTTCGCGGTGGCATCCAACAATCTACGGGGAAGGATCCCATCAGATATTGGCATTACTCTTCCTAATCTTCAACACCTCTTCTTGGCTGGTAACCAGTTTGATGGACCTCTTCCAGCAATGTTAGCAAATGCTTCGAGGCTTAAAGACATTGACATTGCAGGTAACCATTTTAGTGGAAGGGTGCCATCTGAGTTGGGAAAGTTAGCTGACCTTTATCGTCTTAATGTAGAAACAAATCATCTAGAAGCAATATATGCCAAGGGATGGGAATTTCTGGACTCTTGACAAATTGCAGCCATTTAAGAGACTTATCACTCGCCGACAATTTGCTCGGAGGCATGTTGCCCTACTCCGTAGTCAACCTCTCTTCACAGCTCCAAAAATTGCTAATGGGAGACAACCACCATATATTAGGGAGAATCCCTCATGGAATTGAAAACCTGCCCAACCTAAACTGCCTCGGTTTCGAGAATAACCTTTTCACTGGTACCATACCAGAAAGCATTGGTAAGCTTACGAAGCTGGAGTCGTTGACTTTGTCTCTCAACATGTTTATAGGACAGATTCCATTCTCTCTAAGCAATCTCACTGAATTGTTTATTCTCGATTTGGGCGAGAATAACCTGCAAGGCCCCATAGGAAATTTCAGTCACCTAATAATCCTATATCTCCAAAACAATCGTCTTAGCGGAACTATACCCAAAGAGATTATAAGCCTTTCTTCCTTGTCACTTTTTCTTGACTTATCTATGAATTCATTGGTTGGATCACTCCCTCCTGAAGTTGGTGCATTGAAGAGCCTTGGACGGCTCTCTATTTCTGGGAACATGTTGTCTGATGATATTCCTAGCACGCTTGATGACTGTGAGATGTTAGACTCCTTATATTTGGATAATAATTTATTCCAAGGGACAATTCCTCAATTCTTAAGCAACATAAAGGGCCTTCGAAAGTTAGATCTATCACATAATAAAATTATGGGATCTATTTCAGAATTTTTGAAGGACTTAATTCTATTGGAATATTTAAATTTATCTTTCAACAATCTGAAAGGCAAAGTGCCTGTGAAGGAGACTTTTAAAAATGCAACTCAATTTTTTATCAAAGGAAATAATCGACTCTGTGGAGGTATTTTGGAATTGCATCTACCTACATATCAAGAGAGATTATTGAGAAAGATTAAATGGCCTATATTGTTGAAAATAGTGATTCTAATAAGTGGTGTAGTCTTCTGTATGATCCTTCTGTTCTCCTTTTTCATCCTTGGAAAGAAACGAAAGTCAAGGACGAATTCTTCCACTGCATGTCTATCTCTATTAGAAGATCAGTACCCTAGAGTTTCTTATATTGAACTGGCTAGAGCAACCGGTGGATTTTCTTCCACCAATCTTATCGGTAGAGGAGGGTATGGTACTATTTATAGAGGCATTTTAGGCATTCTACAAACGGTTGTTGCTGTGAAAGTTTTCAACCTTCAATATGAAGGAGCTTCAAAGAGCTTTCTAGCTGAATGTGAGGTGCTGAGAAGAACTCGTTATCGAAATCTTGTCAAGGTCATGACTTGTTGCTCGATGGTTAATTTTAGAGGCAATGATTTCAAAGCTCTAGTTTTTGAGTTTATTCCTAATTGAAGTCTAGAGAAATGGTTACATCCAGAGTTAGATGAGCATCATCATTCGGAAGGTCTAAGCCTACTTCAAAGGGTAAACATAGCAATTAATATGGCTGATGCAATAGATTACCTTCATAATAATTGTCAGCCATATGTTGTTCATTGTGATCTAAAACCCAATAATGTGTTGCTTGATAATGAGATGGTTGCTCATGTGGGGGACTACGGTCTAGCAAGATTCACATTTAAAGCTGCAGCAAACTCCTTTATGAACCAAAGTAGCTCAAGTCGGATAAGAGGATCTATTGGATATATAGCTCTAGGTATGTTCTATTTTCATCCATCTTCTTAGCTCATAGTTGTTCAATTTTAGATATCCATGCCAAACTTTTCTTTCTTCTATTTCTTTTCTCTTTTGGAATTGAAGATAATGATTCAATTTGTTCATTTTGCTCAACCATTTAAATGTATGGATTACAGAATATGGAACAGGTGGTCGGGTGTCTACTTCTGGTGATGTCTATAGCTATGGCATTCTTGGAGATGCTTACCGGAAAGAGACCTAATGATGATATGTTTAAAGATGGCTTAAGCCTTCGAAAACTTGTCGAGATAGCTTTTCCTGATAGAATCATGGCAATTGTGGATCCCCTAATGCCGCTTGCAGAAGATGAGGATAAAAGTCAAGAATGCTTAACATCCATAGCAAGAATTGGTCTTTCTTGCTCTAGTGAATTAGTGCAACAAAGGTTGAACATGAGTGATGTTGCCACCGCTATGTGTGCGATTAGAAATGCCTACCTTGGGAACAGAGTTCGTTAGAAGATCTGGTGAAGCTTAAATAAAAGCTAAAGTCTTAGTATCTTACCTCTAATAAATGTCAAGCTGTAATGTTTATTATTCTAAACCTATTTCCTAGTGTTAAACTTCTTTGCAACTTGAGCTCTGAGCTTGTTGTTTTTTCCGTAATGGTTGCTATGAAAATTTGTAATAAATCTTATAGTTGTGTGCATCTTATTATTCTCTAATAGTTTTCATATGCAGGATGCATGAAATACACCTACTACCTCTTTTTACATTTTTTTAAATTCTTCTTTTTTTAATATATATATATATATATATATATATATATATTATAATTTGATAACACACCTACTACCTCTCAGTGGTTTTTCTTAAGCAGAACTGCATGATTTCTCTTCTACGAGACAGAATGAAACCTGAACAGATATTGAATGTGAGGTTGTTATTGTTCTTGCTCTGGTCCTCATGCTCACTGATACCTTCCCGGGGTCGATGCCATCCGGTTTGGAAATGAGACTATCTATGCCTGCTTGCTTTCAAAGATCAAATAACCCGCGATCCCTCTGGAGTTCTGAGGTCGTGGAACGACACCGTCCATTTCTGCAAGTGGTTGGGGGTCACATGCAGTAGGAGACACAAGCAGAGGGTCTCTGCCTTGGACCTCAACTCGCGGGGATTTGAGGGCTCGTTGTCACCTTCCACGGGAAACCTCACCTCTCTTCGGAGACTTGTCCTCAATAATAAAAGTTTCCTCAGCGAGATCACACCAGAGTTGGGCTGAAACATGAAACATCTCAACCTGAGTTTCAATCTATTCCTTGGTGGCCTCCCCATCAACTTGATCCACTGCTCACAGCTTAGAATTCTCGATTTGACCTCCAACCAACTCGCTGGCAAGATTCTAGCAGGCATCGCCTCCCTTACGAATCTTGGTGAGCTATATCTCGACAATAACGAATTAACTAGGGGCATTCCACCTTCCATCGGCAACCTATCATCACTCACACGACTCTCCCTCCATTGGAATCATCTGGTTGGAAGCATCCCGGATGACATCGGCCGCCTCACGACCCTAAAATATTTTTGGGTGCATGTCAATAATCTTACAGGTACAATTCCCAGCGATCTTTGCAACATCTTATTTCTGCACTTGTTCTCCGTGGCGATGAACAATCTGTGAGGAAGGACTTCATCAGATGCTGGCATTACCCTTCCTAATCTTCAAGACCCTTTCTTGGGAGATGATTTTGATGGACGTATTCCAGCAACGTTAACAAATGCTTCGAGGCTTAAATTCATTGACATTTCCGGTAACCATTTTAGTGGAAGGGTGCCATCTGAGATGGGAAAGCTAGCAAACCTTGCCAAACTTAATGTAGAAAATAGCCAGCTAGAAACAGGAGATGCCAAGGGGTTGGAATTTCTTGACTCTCTAACAAACTGCAGCCATTTAAAGGTGTTGTCCCTCATTGACAGTTTAATAAGAGGCATATTGTACAACTCCATAATCAACCTCTCTTCACAACTCTAAATATTGCTAATGGTAGAAAACTATATATCAGGGAGAATTCCTAGTGGAATCAAAAACCTAGCCAATCTGCACGAACTATCTTTCCACAAAAACCTTTTCACTAGCACTATATCATAAAGCATTGGTAAGCTTACGAGTCTATAGATACTGAGCTTATCTTACAATAAGTTTACAGGTCAAATTTCATCCTCTCTAGGTAATCTCACTTGATTGACTGCACTCTATTTGGATCAAAATAACCTGCAAGGCCCTATACCTCCAGGGCTTAGAAATCTAACTCTCCTATTAGAATTGAACCTTAAGAACAATCATCTCGATGGAACTATACCTAAAGAGATTCTAAGCCTTTCCTCCTTATCACTGTATCTTGATCACTTCTTACTGAGGTTGGTGTATTGAAGAGTCTAAGAAGTCTATGTATTTCTGGGAACATGTTGTCTGGTAATATTCCCAGCATGCTTGGAGATTGTGTGATGTTGGAGTACTTGTATTTGGATTACAACTTATTTTAAGGGATAATTCCTTAATTCTTGAGCAAGATAAAGGGCCTTCAAGAATTAGATCTATCACATAACAACCTTACAGGTTCTATTTCGGTATTTTTGATCGATTTGATTCTATAGAATATTTAAATTTATCTTTTAACAATCAGGAAGGAAAAGTGCCAGTAAAGAGAATCTTCAAAATTGCAACTCAGTTTTTTGTTAGAGGAAATAGTCGACTCTGTGGGAATTTTTCAAAGTTGCACCTGCCCCCATGTCAAGAGAAATCATTAAGAAAGACAAAGTGGCCTTTACTACTGAAAAATAGCGATTCCATCTTTCAAAAGAAACGAAATTTAAGGACGGAAGCTTCCACTGCATCTCTATTAGAAGATCAATTTTCAAGAGTTTCTTACACTGAATTGGTTAGAGTAATTGATGAATTCTTTTTCATCAATCTTTTTGGAAGAGAAGGGTATGGTACCATTTATACAAGCATTTTGGATACTCAATACATAGTTATTATTGTGAAGGTTTTCAGCCTTTAGTATGAAGAAGCTTTAAAAACTTTTCTGGCTATATGTGAGGTGCTAAGAAGAACCCAACATCATAATCTTGTCAAGGTCGTGACTTGCTGCTCTATGATTGATTTTAAAGGTAATCATTTTAAAGCTCTCGTTTTTGAGTTCTTTAGATGAGTGCATCCTGAATACTGGTAAGCACATGGAAACAAGAGGAGGCAATCTATCAGAGGATAAGTGGAGTTGTAATCTTATTTCGGTCTTGAATTGGTGCTTATGAGAATGGAGGTCAGGATTCCAGTTGAAGGGACAGGGGCTCAGTCCAGGGGATACAAGAAATGGGACTCTTCTATTTCTAGTTTGCCTGGGGATACCTTTAGCTCAGCTCCAGTGCGCTAAGTGATCCCAGGTTCAATGGGCTTAATTAACCAACAGAGAAAATTGTTGCGACCGGCGGGGACTGGCGCTTGAAGTAGTCGGGCACTTCGGAGCGGTCGACCCTACGGCCAAAATAACAAAAAAAAAAGAAAAAAAGCTTGGCCTTGGGTCCTCTGTCAAAATAAAAAATTTATGACATACTCTGGATAAGTGGACGACAAACGTGTAGACTACGTTCGTCAATGCGAGTCTAAAGGAATTCGCTCCAAGCCAAAGACCTGTGGAATTGCAGGACATCAAACGTGTAGACTACGTTGGCCAATGCGAGTCTAAAGGCATTCGCTCTCAAAATTCAGCGCATCCAAACCAAGACCATGGAAGAAACTATACCATAGTTATCAGAACAACACGTGTGATTTTTTCCCAGCTTGGTCCAACGTAAGCACGTAGAAGCACTGCAATTTAATCGGTGCAAAAGAAAATTCTATTAACATAAAAATATTATATAAATTCATAAAATATTCACACCTTTGTCCCCTTCATGAATAGAAAAAACTTAAGAACCAAATTTTTACCATCCGCTGTGGTTTCACTGCGCAATACACGGACAAAATCATTAGCAGTCCAAGTCTAATTAATCGTATGAAATATGAAAAAAAAATCAAAAGTAGACAGAAGCCTTCAAGAAGACCGTTTTTCTACACTTCTCTGTGGAGCTAGTTTGGATAATCCTATCAGATCCTCGAGATTAGAAATAGGATTTATAATGTTATGAACTATGAGGCCTAACCCAATCCATGTCGGTTAAACATCTCCCCAAGTCCCATCTCATTGGCCCAGGAAGAAAACAAATATCTACCATAATAATTTTTCCTTCCTATAGAAATTTCCATTACAGTGCAGGAGGCATTGGAGGACAATGAGGTCCGTATTGTTGGCATTCTACAAAACCATTCTAGAGAACCATTTGGCCATTCTACAACAACAGGGGAGTGTTCTGCTAATTCTACAAAATCATTTAGAAGATAATGGTGTTGAAAAAATTTAAAATTTTTGCATGGCTTACATTAAAGGACCATCTTCAGACTGATGATAGACTGGCAAAGAAAAGCATGCTGATTAATTTTGGATGTCCATTCTATGGAAACTCAACTAAACCTGCTCAACACCTTTTTCTAGAATGCCCTCACACCTACATCATCTAAAACTTCATCTCCTGCAAGGTTTTCCTCTCTTCTTTATCTGAAGACCTTCATTCATTTGTGGGTTTTTAGATATCCGGATCCATTCTTCCAACCATCAAACCTGTCTGGGATCAGCGATCTCTCTCTGCCTCTTGATCTATATGAAAGAAACGCAACTCAAGAAATTTTTAAGACCCTTCCTCTGCTTCCCATGCTCTTGCACACCTCAGATCTATCTTGTCAAGAACGTTATCTCTTTTTCAATCTTGGGGCTCCTTAATTGTTAAGCCATAAGATCAAGATTCCCACTCTAATCCATATTCCATTTTACTTTCATAACCTCCCTATCTCTTCCCTTGTATAGTTTATAAATTCTTGTAATCTTTGTATATATAAATAAACTTAATGCTATCTCTTCCCTTATATAGTTTGTAAATTCTTGCAATCTTTGTAAATATAAATAAGCTTAGGGGGGGTTTTTCCTCCTATTTGCATAGAAAAAAAAGAGGTCCAAATTGTTACTAAATCTCATGTTGTTTAATGAGAAAGCAGTATCAGAGGATGAGTAGAATTGTAGTGTAACACTTCAAGCTTACTTTTTGATGCAATTAATCAATTAATATATGAAATTTATATAATTTTAAAAATTTAAGTGCATCTTAATTGGTATTGTGTAAAATTGAATTATAAGTTTTATAATTTTTTTCTATTTAATATAAAATTATTCATGGTATTGTATGCAGCCTTCTTTCCGTCGGAATTGGTGCTCACGAGAATGGAGGACAGGTTTCCAGTTGAAGGGATGAGGGCTAGCTACAAGCGATTCAAGAGATGGGACTCTGTTTCTAGGTGGTCTGGTAACACCTTTAGGTGCAGGCTTAATTAACAAGCGCAGGATTGTTTCTCTCCGGAGGGACAGGTGCTTAAAGTAGTCAGACAGAACGGAACGATGGATTCTACGGCTGAAATAAAAATATTAGCTTGGTCAGAAAGATTGGGTTCTTTTCACATTTCATAGCCCAAATAATGAATTTACGACTACAAGTGGATGGCAAACGTGTAGACTGCGTTGGCCTGCAGGCTTAACTAATCGAGGATTGTTGCCGTCCGCAGGGACTGGCGTTATGCCACTTTCATTATAATTTTTCTATATGATAAGGACCAAATCGTCAGCAAAGTCTAGTTAATTAATATATAAGACATGTAGAAAAATCCAAACGTGTGTGTTAATTTCACTGTGAATAATAAAGACTAAATTATTAGCATTAAAGTCTAGTTAATATATAACAGGTGTAGAAAAATCCAAATAGGATGTCAGGCCACATTTATTATGACTCGCATTCATAAAGGTAGCCCAGAGCCAGAGCACTCGAAGGCGAGGTCCAGTTTTTCCCCATTCAAGCTTGGAAGGATTTGCTTCTTCGCTGCAACCATTAAACAGCCAGGTATGGAGAGCTCGAAAATAAAAATAAAAATAAAAAAGAGCCAGAGCCAGAGCCAGAGCCAGAGCCAGAGTTTCCTGAGCGATACTTGGGGGTTAACCTTCTTGAGGCATCATTATTATTCTCTTGCTGTCAAAAAATAAAAAAAAGCTGCAGGTAATTCCAGAGCCAGAGCGCCGAAGGTGAGGTTCTGTTTTTCCTATTCAAGCCTTGAAGGATTTGCTTCTCTACTAGCACCATAAAAGAGCCACCAGGTATGGACCAAACAAGAAACCTGACGGGCCTCCAGATTTTTTTAAAAAATTCAATTAGACACTTCGCACCTCTCAGCGATGTTTCATATGCAGGATGCATGATCTCTCTTCTTCGAGAACTCATGAAACCTGAGCAAATACTGGACAGAGGGTCGATCTTGTTGTTGCTCTCGTCCTTCTCATGCTTACTGGCGCCATCCGGGGTCGATGCCAGCAAGAATAACGAATTGACTGGGGGTATTACACCTTCGCTCGGTAACCTATTGTTAGGAAAATAAATCTTTCTATAATATCAGGTTTATGAAGCAATAAAATTATACAGAATAAAAGCAGATAAAATAAGAACATACAAAATTTACGTAGTTCACCCAATATGGACTACGTCTACGGAGCTACTGCAGATCTTCAATATAGAAAGAAAAATGGTTATAAGTGTTTACAACACTCAACACTCAACACTCAGAACCCCACAACACCGATGCCAAGTATACCCAAGAGAATTACTCTTCTCTCACACTTTCAAGAGAATCTCACCATCTCTTAAAATATTCAAAGAGCTACACCACTCTTTAATTTATGAACTTTGGGACAAGAAAAAACAATGAAAGGAAGGGCCTTTATATAGGCTCCACAGGCACTCTCCTATTAATCTATCGTATAATTGGCTTTCCTAATAAATTCACTGCAAATATAGAGGATACCATATATATGTTGCACCTTGATTCTCTCATTGCTTAAGATGGTATATATGGATCAATCGTATTCTTGCATATATCATAGTAATTTATTTTACCAATTAACCACATGGTTTCCTTGAGTTTCATACGCGGATCATCAAGATTAACAAAATTATGCCAACAATCTGATACCATATCATAGTGATTTATTTCACTAATTAACCACGTGGTTTCCTTAAATTTCGTACGCGGATCACCAAGATTCATAAAATCATGCCAACAATCTCCCACTTGAAGACTTACTTCAGTTATGTCTTCACACAAGATCAATGCAACAGCTCTTCTTTGCCTTTCTAAGCTTGCAGGCCAACTGAAGTAGAACACAGCTTCAGTTTATTAATCGTCACTGTCTTTGTAAGCAAATCCGCAGGGTTTTCATTTCCATGAATCTTCTCAAGCTTTAGAGCTTTGTCCTCTAAAAGAGACCGAATAAAATGATATTTGGTCAGAATATGCTTTGTTCTGGCATAAAAAGATGGATTTTTCACCAAGTGGATCGCACTCTGACTGTCAGAATATAGAACATTGCTTTCTTGCTTCTTTCCTAATTCTTCCAATAAACCCTGAAGTCAAATCATCTCCTTGCTGGCTTTTGTAACCGCAATGTATTCCTCCTCGGTAGTGGAGAGAGCCACGACCTTTTGCAATTGAGAAACCCAACTCACTGCAGTTTCTCCAAGAGTAAACACATATCCCATAGTACTCTTTCTATTGTCAACATTTCCAGCTAAGTCAGCATCAACAAAGCCTTCTAGTCTCATACCTCTACTTCGAAAACAGAGTATCATTTTTGTGGTACTTCGCAAATATCTGAGTATCCATTTGACTGCTTCCTAATGCATCTTGCCAGGATTGTTCATGTACCTACTCACCACTCCCACTACTTGCACAATATCTAGTCTGGTACAAACCATGGCATACATCAAACTTCCAATGGCTAAGGCATAAGGAACCTTCTTCATGTGCTCATGTTCTTCCTCTGTCTTCGGTGAATTCTCCTTGGAGAGTTTGAAATGGGCACCCAAAGGAGTGCTCACTAGTTTAGCATCCTGTATGTTGAACCGAGAGAGCACTTTGCTAATGTATTCTGCCTGTGACAACATCAAAGTACCTGTTGATCTATCTTTAGTAATCCATATTTCAAGAATCTGCTTCACAGCACCAAGATCTTTCATTGCAAATTGCTTCAACAATTCCCGCTTTAAATCATTTATCTTTTGCATATCATAACCTGCAATGAGCATATCATCCACATATAAAAGCAAAATAATAAAGCTATTGTCAAACTTTTTAATATAACAGTAATGATCTGCCTAGCATCTAATAAAGCCACTGCTGCTCATGAAGCTATCGAACTTCTTGTACCACTATCTCGGAGCCTGTTTCAGACCATACAAACTCTTCTTTAGTTTGCACACCATACTTTCTTTGCCTGCTACTATGAAGCTTTTTGGTTGCTTCATATAAATTTCTTCCTCCAAATCGCCATAAAGGAATGCCGTCTTTCCATCTAATTGCTCAAGATGTAAATTCTCTATAACTACCATCTTCAGCACTAACCTGATCGTTGTCAATTTTACTACCGAAGAGAAAATCTTAGTGTAGTCGATGCCTTCTTTCTACTGAAAATCTTTAACTACCAATCTTGCTTTGTAACGCTTGCTTCCATCATGCTCTTCTTTGAGTCTGAAAACCCACTTGTTCTGTAAAGCCTTCTTCCCTCCTGGTAGTTCAGTCAACTCCCATGTCTGGTTTAACATCAGCGAGTCCATCTCATTTTTTATAGTAGACTCCCACTTGACTGAATCTTTAACCTGAACTGCTTCATCATAACACTTCGGTTCTCCATTGTCAGTTAACAATATATAATACAAAGAAGGTGAATAGCGCTGTACCAGTTTAGGAGTTCTTGAGGATTGTCTCACTTCTGCTACAGGAGTGCGTGGTTCTTTTTGAAAGACTTCGTTAGCAAGACTTTACCGGTCCCCTAATTGCACTTCCTTCTCAGCATTATCTTCAAATTCAACGAACTGCTTTTTAGCTTCAACTTCTTTGTTGGTAATTTCTACAAACAAGTCCTTGTATATTGCCTTCTCATTGAATATGACATCCCTGCTTCTAATGATTTTTCGATTCTCAATATCCCAAAATCGGTAGCCAAACTCATCAGTGCCATATCCGACAAAAGCACATCTTTTGGACTTCGGGTCGAGCTTGCTTCTTTCAGATGAGTCAATATGAACATAAGAAATACATCCAAACATTCTCAAATATGAAAAGTTTACCTTTTTACCGGACCATTCTTCTTCAGGTAACTTTTCTTCGAGAGGTATTGAGGGCCCATGGTTGATAAGGAAGGCCGCTGTGTTGACGGCTTCAGCCCAGAACATCTTGGGTAAGCTTGCATGTATTCTTATACTTCTGGCACGTTCGTTCAAAGTTCTATTCATACAACACCATTCTGCTGAAGTGTGTTAGGAACAGTCTTCTCTAACTTGATTCCATTGGCCGCACAAAACTCTTTTAGCTTCTTGTCCCTGTACTCTCCTCCATTATCGGATCTCAACCGCTTGACCTTCAAGCCTGTCTCATTCTCTACTATGGCTTTCCATTTTCTGAAAACATCACAAACATCTGATTTTCTTTTTAGAAAATAAACCCATACCTTCCATGTAGAGTCATCAATGAAGCTGACGTAGTATGATGAACCTCCGATGGATGAAATCGGTGATGGTCCCCACACGTCTGTGTGAACCAGCTCTAACTTCTCTGCATTAGGTGGCTTGCCAATCTTTGAGAAAT
Source organism: Metroxylon sagu (assembly GCA_017589505.3). Taxonomy (NCBI): domain Eukaryota; kingdom Viridiplantae; phylum Streptophyta; class Magnoliopsida; order Arecales; family Arecaceae; genus Metroxylon; species Metroxylon sagu. The sequence continues at coordinate 1,717,178 of JACVBY030000605.1, read as the reverse complement.
TGATCATTTTCTGCTTGCCGAAAATGCAGTCCTTACATAGACCAAAATCTATTGATTTCAGATCTGACATCTTCCCCTTTGAGATAAGAACCTTCATCCCTTTCTCGCTCATATGACCAAGCCTTTGGTGCCAGACTTTTGACTTCTCCTCTGATTCAGCAACTGCAACGACATTATCTATAACATAGAAAGTGTTTTTTCCACGAGCTACGACCATAGCTCCCTTGGTGATCTTCTATTCATTCTCTGCAAAGGTTGTCCGGTAACCTTCTTGATCGAGTTGACCCACTGAGATTAAATTCCTTTTTAGACTAGGAATAAATCTCACATCCTTCAATTTCCATAAAGCTCGATTTGGCAGCTTCACTTAAATATCTCCTTTTCCCGTAACCTTCAAGATCTCATCATCAGCCAGATGGACCTTACTGAAATCACCATCAACATAATTTTTCATGATTTCATGATGCGAGGTACAGTGAAACGATGCTTCAGAATCCAAAATCTAGGATTCAATCGAACTGTTAATGCTCAGGATTAAAGCATCTCCACTATCTTCGGCCACGTTCGCGGACTCCTTTGTACCGCTGTTGTTCTTCTTTGGTGCTTTATAATCCCTCTTTAAGTGACGGGCCTTGCCACAGTTCTAGCAGCTGTACTCCTTTTTCTCAGATCTAGACTTGCTCCGTCTTGACTTCGATCTGCTTCGATTTGATTTTCTGTCATTGGATCTACCTCTGGATTCGGTGTTTAAGACATAACCTAATGTTTCTCCTAATTCTTTCTTGCGTATCTCTTCGCTTAGAATTAGATCTCGAACATCTTTAAATACTAGTTTTTTGCTCCCAGAAGAATTGCTTACTGCTGTCACCATTGCATTCTAGCTTTCTAGTAGAGAAGACAGAAGAATTAAAGCTCGAACTTCGTCATCAAACTCAATTTCTACCAAACTTAGTTGTGTTGTGATTGTACTAAATTCGTTGATGTGAACTGCTACAAAAAGCATCTTTTTTCATTCGCAAATTGAATAATTGCCTCATCAAGTACAATTTATTTGAAGCGGATGGCTTCTCGTACATATCGGAGAGAGCCACCATAAGACTCGTTGTGGTCTTCTGCTTCGCTATGTTGAAAGCGACATTGCAAGATAGTGTCAATCGGATGGCTCTAAGCGCTTGCCTGTCCAATAGAGCCCAATCTTTAGCCTTCATCTCCGTTGGCTTTTTCCCAAAAAGAGGCAAATGCATGCCTTTTTGATATAAATGATCTTCAATCTGCATCTTTCAGAAGTTGAAATCTTCACCGTTGAACTTCTCGATTTTGATGGTCCTTTCTTCGTCTACTGCCATTGCTCCCACTAGAATCTGGTTCCTCAGAATCTCTGCAAACCACCAAGAAAGTTCCTAAGAAAGACTGATAGGGTCACAACCGGTCCTTCATAAAATTCAGCTTTCGTAGACAGAACTTCCTTAGACTATCACCAAGCTCTCGAACACCGCAGAACTAATTACAAAACTAGGCTCTGATACCAGTTATTAGGAAAATAAATCTTTCCACAATACCAGATTTGTAAAATAATAAAATTAAGCAGACAAAATAAGAACACACAAAATTTACGTGGTTCACCCAATGTGGGCTACGTCCACGGAGCTGCTGCAGATCTTCAATATAGAAAAAAAAATGGCTACAAGTGTTTACAACACTCAACCTCAGAACCTCACAACCCTGATCCCAAGTATACCCAAGAGAATTACTCTTCTCTCACACTTTCAAGAGAATCTCACTATCTCTCAAAATATTCAAAGAGCTACACCACTCTTTAATTTATGAACTTTGGGATAAGAAAAAACAATGGGAGGAAGGGCTTTTATATAGGCTCTACAGGCACTCCCCTATTAATCCACCGTATAATTGACTTTTCTAATAAATCATGCTGCAAATATACATGATACCATATGTATGTTTGTACCTTGATTCTTTCATTGCTTAAGATAGTATATATGGATCAATCGTATCCTTGCATATATCATAGTGATTTATTTTACCAATTAACCATATGGTTTCCTTGAATTTCATACGTGGATCATCAAGATTCACAAAATCATGCCAACAATCTGATAACATATAATAGTGATTTATTTCACTAATTAACCATGTGGTTTCCTTAAATTTCATACGTGGATCATCAAGATTCATGAAATCATGCCAACATCTATCATCACTCACACTACTCACCCTCAGTTTCAATCATCTGGGTGGAAGCATTCCAGTTGGCCTCAGCCGCCTCACGACCCTAGAATATTTTTTTGTGGGTACCAATAATATTACAGGTACAATCCCCATCAATCTTTACACCATCTCATCACTGCAATGGTTCTTTGTGCCAAACAACAACCTGCGAGGAAGGATTCCATCAGATATCGATATTACTCTTACTAATCATTAGTACTTTGGATTGGGTAGCAACCAATTTGATGGACCTATTCTAGCTACGCTAGCAAATGCTTCGGGGCTTAAACTCATTGACATTACCGAAAACCATTTTAGTGGAAGGCTGCCATCTGAGGTGGGAAAGCTAGCAAACCTTTACTGCTTTAATGTAGAAGTAAATCAGCTAGAAGCAAGAGATGCCAAGGGGTGAAAATTTCTCGACTCTCTATGAACTCCAGCCATTGAAGGATGTTGTCACTTGCTGGTAATTTGCTAGAAGGCATGTTACCCAACTCCGTAGTCAACCTCTGTTCACAGCTCCAAGAATTGGTAATGGGAGGAAACTGCATATCAGGGAGAATCCCTCACGGAATTGAAAACCTAGCCAACCTAGTTTGACTCGCATTCGAGGTTAATCTTTTCACTAGTACTATATCAGAAAGCATTGGTAAGCTTATAAGGTTGGAATTGCTAAGCTTATCTTCCAATAGGTTTACAGGATGGATTCCATCCTCTCTGAGCAATCTCACTCAACTGACTGTACTTGATTTGGGCCAAAATGACCTGCAAGGCCCCATCCCTTCGAGCCTTAGAAATCTCAATCACGTATCAACCTTGGACCTCCATAACAATCATCTCAGTGGAATCATACCTAAAGATATTCTAAGCCTTTCCTCCTTATCAGTTTATCTTGATTTATCTATAAATTCATTGGTTGGATCGCTCCCTCCTGAAGTTGGTGCATTGAAGAGTCTAGGAAGTCTACATATTTCTAGGAACATGTTGTCTAGCACTATATACCCAGCATGCTTAATGACTATGAGATGTTAGAGTACTTAGATAATAACTTATTCCAAGGGGCAATTCCTCAATCCTTAAGCAACATAAAGGGTCTTTGAGAATTAGATCTATCATATAACGATATCACAGCACTTATTTTGACATTTCCAGGGGACTTGATTCTATTGGAACATTTAATCTATCTTTTAACAGTTTGGAAGGTAAAGTCCCATGAAGGGGATCTTTAAAAATGCAACACGTTTTTCCATTAGAGGAAATAATCAACTTTGTGGGGGTGTTTCAGAATTGCACCTGCCTACATGTCAAGAGAGATCATTGAGAAAGAGAAAGTGGCCTCTACTATTGGATTCCAATAGCTAGTGTAGTCTTTTGCATGATCCTTCTATTCTCTTTTCTCAACCTTCGAGGGAAACAAAAATCTTCATTGGAAGACAAGTTTCCTAGAGTTTCTTACACAGGAGGGTATGGTACTGTTTATAAAGGCATTTTGGGTACTTCACAAATAGTTGTTGTTGTGAAGGTTTTCAACCTTTAATTTCAAAAAGCTTCGAAGAGCTTTCTAGCTAAATGTGAGGTGCTAAGAAGAACACAATATCGTAATCTTTTCAAGGTTGTGACTTGCTAGTTGATTTTAGAGACAATGGTTTCAAAGCTCTAGTTTTTGAGTTCATTCCTAACGGAAGTCTAGAGGAATGGGTTACATCTAGAGTGAGATGGGCATCATCATTCAAAAGGATTAAGCCTGCTTCAAAGGATAAACATAGCAATTAATGTAATTGATGCCATGGATTACCTTCATAATAATTGTCAGCCATCTATTATTTATTGTGATCTAAAACCTAGTAATGTACTTGTAAACCCCCCTCCCGTTAGGCAATTTTTTAAAATTTAAGCGGCGTGGGTGCGCGACACGCGGCGCGCTGCATGCGCGCCAGCGCGCTGCATGCGCGCCAGCGCGCTGCATGCGCGCCAGCGCGCGCGCGCCCACGCGCGCGCACATGGAGGTGCACGGGAGGGCTCAGCCCTCCCCTCGTTAAAAGAAAAGAAATTACAGGGGAGAGGACTGAAGCCCCTCCCCCTGTCTTCTTCCTCCCTTCTTCTTGCTCGTCGCAAGCTCCTGTCACTGTGTCGCCCTCCGCTCGTCCCCGCCACCTCGCCGCCGTCCGGTAAGCCCCCCCCTTCACCGGCGAGGAGAGGGAGAGAGAGAGAGAGCGTGAGAGTGAGGGAGAGGGCCGCAGGAGGCCCTCCCCTGACGCGGGAGCCAAGCGGGCTCCCGCGCTTGGTTCGGGCCCGGCGGCGTGCCCGCCAGCTCGCCGGGCCCAGTCCTTGGGTGGTAGCCCCCACCGGCGCCGGGGCGGCGTCCGGTGGGGTCCTGCCGGCCGGGGGTGGCCGGCCGTGCCGCCAGCAAGGAAGAAGGGGGGGAGGGCCGTTCCACGGCCCTCCCTTCACTGCGGGTTCAGGCCCGACGGCGTGCCCGCTGGCCCGCCGGCCCGAGCCTTGGTCGGCGACCCCGCCGGCCGGCCGGGTAGCGTCCGGCGGGGTCCGGCCGGCCGGCCGGTGGCCGGCCGGGTCGCCGGCGTGGCTCGAAGCAACGGGAGAGGGCCGAATGGCCCTCCCCTCGCCGCGGGGAGCCAAACCGCTCCCGCGTTGGTCCGGCCCGGCGGCGTGCTCCGCCGCTCGCCGGCCGGGCTCGGCCGGTGGCCCTCACCGGCGCCGGTGGCGGCGTCCGGTGAGGTCCGGCCGGCCAACGGTGGCCGGCCGTGCCGCCGGCACGGTCTTTGAAAGAGCAGAAGAAAAGGAAGAAGAAGAAGAGAAAGAAGAGGAAAGAAAAGAGAAAGGGGCCGGCCACCGGCGGCGGCCGGCTCGGGGGCGGCCGGCCGGCGGCCGGCCGACCCCCGAGGAGGGCCGGCCGGCGGCCCTAGCCCGCCGGCCACCAACCACCCCTGGTTCGGGTGAACCAGGGGTGAAGCAGGGGAAGAAAAAAAAAAAAAAAATCGGGACTGGGCCGGGTTCGGCCCAGTCCAGTTAGCCCCTTTGGGCTGAATTTTCGGGCCCCAATTTGGGCTCGGCCCAATAAAAGAAAAATATGGTCGGGATCAGCGTTGATCCTAGTTTGTCGGGGAATTTTTATCTCCCCATTTGGGCTTCTATATTTGGAGATATTCAAGCCCCAAGTTGGGCTCAGGATTAGATTGGGTTAAGTATAGGAGTCAGTTTGACATCCAAAAATTGAAATTTAAAAATCTGAAAAATTATGTTGTAGGTACCCAGAGATCCCTACAGCTGATTTACGCTTTTGGATTAGCGTTGTGAGGTAAGTAAGCCAGTTATAATGATTTTTATTAAATCATTATTAAATTATGCCATTATTGAAATAATGAATTGATTTATAGTATTATTTGAAAAATGATAGTTGTGGTACCACATTTTCGTAAATGAATATTTGACTTGATTATTGTTAATTTTGATGAATTAAATTGACATTTGATACATGCATCTAGTTGTTACATGATTATGGAAAATTACCAAATTTTGGTAAAACATGAAAAGTAAATTGATACATGTTTGCTATTATGCGAATAAATGCTATTTGTGATTGTGATATTATATATCGTCACGGTCCACGCTACATGTTACATGACTCCGGGACCCACCTCCACAGGGGAAATATGTGGAGAACACACATCCTAGGGATGTGCTGTGACAGGATATAGCATTAGATGCTAATTGACTCCGGCACCCTTCCTCCACTGGGGGCGTACAGGGAGGTTACATCCTTGGGATGTTATTACGTGGACGTGGGACATTAGTATGAAATGAGATTTACAGTGATTTGAAATTGAAATGGTATTTTGAAATATTATTTCATATTAATTGCTTCCAATTTATTCGAATATGAGTTTTGTACAATTCTATAATATGACGAAATGTTTTTAAATTGGAAGCATGACATGTATTTGACTTGATAAAAAAATTCTTATTTGGCTATAATATGTAATAGTAGGCTTACTTACTGAGTGTAAACTCATTAAATCTTACAATGTTTTTCCAGAGCCACAGAATTATCAGGGGCAACAACAGGGGTAATTGGGGGTTTCTTGATGTAAATTGATTTTATTTTGTTATATGTAACCCCATTTGGAATAATTTTGGAACTTTGGTTTGTTGCCCAACATTACATAATTTGTATATGAAGGATTAAACTTTGTATATTATATAGTGGTTGACTCTCCTTGTTTATAATTGATATTGTATTGGATGCCTTGCATGCCTGGCATGCGGCGGGCTGTCACCCCTGGGCCACCACCAGCTGGGTCCGGGGCGTGACAGTACTACTTGATAATGAGATGGTTGCTCATGTGGGGGACTTCGGTCTAGCAAGGTTTTATGTTTAAAGCTACAACAAGCTCCTTTATGAACCAAAGTGGCTCGAGCAAAATGAGAAGTTCTATTGGATATATAGCTTCAGGTACATTCTATTTTCATCTATCTTCTTAACTTATAGTTGTTCAATTGAAGATGTTCATATTGAACTTTCTTTCTTCTATTTCTTTTTTCTCTTTTGGAATTAAAGATAATAATTGAATTTGTTTATTTTGCTCAACCATTCAAATGAATGGGATGCAGAGTATGGTGTAGATGGTTAGGTGTTCACTTCTGGTGATGTGTACAGTTATGGCATTCTTTTCTTGAAGATGCTTACTGGAAAGAGACATGTTGATGATATGTTCAAAGATGGCCTAAGCCTTCGGAAATTTATCGAGATGGCTTTTTCTAGTAAAATCATGGCAGTTATGAATCCGTTAATGCTACTTACAGAAGATCAGGGTAAAACTCAAGAATGCTTAACATCCATGGCAAGAATTTGGTCTTTCTTGCTTCAATGTATTAGTGAGAGAAAGATTAAATATAAGTGATGTTGCTACCACTATGTGTGCAATGAGGAATGCCTACATTGGGAATAGAGTTCATTAGAAGATCTGGTAAAGTTTAAGGGGTTTTAGTATCTTACCTCTAAGAGATGTCAAGCTGTAATGTTGATTGTTCTAAACCAACTTCCTAGTGTAATAAATGTTATAATTGTGTGTGCCTCTGATGAAGCTCAAATGGAAGCTAAAGTCTTGTCTTAGTATCTCAGTGTTAAACTTTTTTGGAACTTGAACTCTAAGTTTGTTGTTTTGTTCTATGATAGTTTCTGCAAAAAAGTTTGTAATAAATGTTGCAGTTGTGTGCGTCTTTGCATATGTTATTTTCCACCGCATATATTTTTCTTTACAAATATCAATTTTGAATCTGAATTTTTTTTCCATATTTGTAGTTGACTAGCTTTGGAATCTCAATCTAGATCTTAGGACTTAAACGATGGAGTATATAAAGATCCTTGTAAACCTGTATTTCGTTATATATCAATTATATGTTAGAAAAATTTTAGATACTTATATAAAATCAAAATATATAAAGCTAAGGAACTCAAATTAAATATGACTTATATCTAGCATTTTTAAACTCTCATACATCAACTTCTATGTTCAACGGTCTCAAAAGATTGAAATGAGTAAAGAAATAGCTTTAAGAAGAAGTCCTGCAGACATCAATATGAAAGATGACTTTATCCTATAGTTGGCATGCAATAAATTTGATGCTCAAATCCTTCCACTATATTTGATATCAAGCAAAATTAATAACACCATCTAAATCACTTCAATCAAAACTTGGATTAAAATAGTTATGGCTAAATTACTAAAGTGGTTTAGTAGAATTTAGATCTTGAAATTTGAGTACATATCCAGATTAACTGTATATGCATTTTTAATGGTAGAAATTCTATTGCATATCCAGTTTCAATCCTAGATGATCACCAAATTAGCCAGTTCAAGTATATCTCAAATAGAAAGCATTTAGCAATAGCTAGTGTGCCATCATGTTAAATTGGATGAATATACCTTATTGTCAAATGTATTTTTACTTCTATAAGCACCCTTACGCACGTGTAACCTTTAGGGATTTTTTTTTCCTTAATCTTTTTGAACTTTAAGGGCGCCCATTCATCCCTGTCTTCATAAGGGGTTCCAAAGCCAACAAATATCCCAATATATTCTATACTTTCATGGTTTAATGAAATTTCTTTCCTATGAGTAAATGTTTGATCATTTTTACTCTTAATTTTTTTGTGTGCAGTGCATTCTGCACAAACCTTAATGGATTTTGAGGACTACTAATTTAATGTTTTCCCTTGATTCTTAATGAATTTATCCTTGGAGTCTTTGTCATGGAGCATTCCGAATGCATTAGTTAGCTGAGTCCTTGACGGCAATAAGCAGTGAGTGGATAAAGCTACTTGTTATACAGATAATTTTTTATTTAATTTCTCTTTATATTTTCAAATTACAATTGTTTTCTTACTTTTTAGATTTAGTTCAATTTTCTATATAATTAGGTTTGTCTTTTGTTGGACAGCTCTAAATCTTGTGCTAGATCTCTCACCCTGCCTTCAAAAATGTGCACATTAGCTAAGTGGCTTGTTTGAGCAAAATTTTTATATTACTATAGCACTAGAGTTATTTAATTAAATTAGTCAAGGATTTAAAGATAGCCACTTTATCATTTTTTTTTTTTTTTTTTTTTGTGTAAGGGGCTGGGGGGTGAGGGTAAGCTGGGCTAGGATTTCGATTTAGGCTAGGATTTAGAATTATATAAGTTTCTTTCTTTTAACTTCGAAGCATACTATAATGAAGTCATGCATTATTATAATGCCATATGAGAATGTAAATGCAAAATATTATTTAAAATATTAATAAATTTTTATTTTTATCTATTTTTAATATATTAATAATTTCAATCCAATTTTTATACACTTGAATAGTTAATATAATTATTTATTATCTTAAAAATAAGAATAATTAATAGATCATTATGATGTCATGGTTTAACTTGGTTGACCCTATGATTGAACCGATGACCTTCAATAAATAATCTGGGTTTTAAAATATTATCTAGGACTTTCTCTAACTACTTTTGAGCTCTTGAACTTGTAGCATATTAATCCTTCATCCATCTTCTAACTTTCATTATTTGCATCATCCTATCACACATTATTCCATCATATGCCAACCAACTACTCGGGCTGGTATGTAACATGGCTACACATTCCATGAAATATAATCCTAGGGAATATGCAAGGCATACAAAACAAAACATCCATACATGTGCTAAAAATTAAATTACTTGTAGAAAAACCATATTATTCAAGTATCGAATAAAATTAGTTCTTATTTCTTTTGGCAAATAAAACTTTGCTTCATTTTCAAAAGGTTTAATAAAGATTCCTCAGTCAATAACTATGACCATATTAAACCCTATGGTAGGGCCATATAATGGAAACCGCGCTTCACCCTGTGGCATAGATCATAAAATGAAAATCACATATATATCCTTTGTGAAAAGGGTACTGGTATCACAAACTTTCGTACAAATACCAAGAAGCTAAGTTAACATATCACAAGCATAGTTTGACTAAGAGTCCTAAAATATATATATTCAACTTACTTATTTTACATATGCATAATTTCATAATTTCTTAATTATTTTCAAGTGTCAAATTAGTTCACAATATGTTTCTTGTCAAGCTTGTGGTATTTATCTAATCATATAGACCAATACACTTACTTGTTCCAGTTTTTCATGTAAACAAGATATGCAAAGAATTATACGTAATTAAAATCATATTTCATGTCAATATATATTTATAACTAATTTCAAATTAAAAATTAGGCATAAAGAATTCCAAAACAAAATTTGCATAATTTAGCAATTTTGATAGAACCAAACATGCAGATTTTCAAAGTATAACAATATTTATTCAAATTATTTAATCCCATTTTTCATATATAACAAGATAAAAATATTTACATAACTCTAAAATATTTTAACAAGCCATAATTGATTTAATAAAACACCCTATTATGATTAAAGCTACTTGCCATGATTAACTAATCCACGGGCTAAGTCAAACCAAATCAATTTTAAATTTAATTCTTATAATTAGGTAACAGAATAATTAACATATTTGTCTCTCAATGGGTTAGCCCGAATCTAAACCAGGACCTATACTTCTCATACTTCCCATGGCTGAGTCTTAATTAAAAGGTATTTTAAGTAAACTGAGGAGCGAGTAACTAGTGATTAGATCTATAATATATCTAAAGAACAAAATAGTGAAGAAGCTATCAACTGAACGGACTCTTGTCTGCCTGCCTTCACTGTCTCACATCGGTGGTATTTCCATCCGGTGTAGCGACCTGGGTTGGCCTCAAATATGGTTGCGAACACCCCCAAATAAGGCTAAACTTCTAGAGAAACATGAGCCATCCTAGCAACTCAGCACGGCTAAGACCTAACTAAGTGTCCATCATTAAAAAGCATAAATCGGCCTCCTAAGAAACTAAACCCCAATGGGTATCGGTGGTTGCCCGGATTAATCACTAACAAACCAGAAGAATAGAGGAAGAAATGGAATGTGCTGCTTGATAATGAGATGGTTGCTTATGTGGAGGGATTTCGGTCTAGCAAGGTTCATGTTTAAAATTATAGCAAACTCCTTTACGAACCAGAGTAGCTTAAGTAGGATAAGAGGATCTATAGAATATATCGCTTCATGTATATTCTATATTCATCTATCCTCTTGGCAGATAGTTGTTCAATTTGCATATCCATGCTGCACTTTCTTTCTTTTATTTCTTTTTTTCTTCTGAAATTGAAGATAATGATTGAATTTGTTTATTATGATGTCATTGTTTAACTCGATTGATGCGATGATCGAATCGGTGACCACGACTTGACTTCTTTTATGACTTAATCAATGGTCCAAGTTTTAAAATATTATTTAAGACTCTAATTGTTTTTGAGCTCTTGAATTTGTTGTAGCATATCACCTTTATACATCTTCTAACTTTTTTTATCTACATAATCCTATCACCCCTTCTACCATTATATGACAACCAATTACTTGAGATTGATATGTGACATGGCCATACATTCCCCAAAATATAGTCTCACTACACACCTCATAAATCCTACACCAGCGAGCAAAGTGATCTGTTACAAGGCCGAAACCATGTTAATAACAGGTGAACTTGAGTTATAAGCACTTCAAATTTTTCTTTTTCATTCGATGTGGGACTATTTTAGGGTATTACAATCTTTCATTATAGGTGTTACAATCTTTCATTATACTCCAAGCCAACTCTATTACAAGCACTTTAAACTTTTTTTCTCCATCCAATATGGAATTAGTTTTTGTGGTATTATGACTGCTCCACATTCCCCACACCTTCCCCTCTCCCTTCCCAAAATGGAAAATTTAGTCGATCGTAGACTCCATGCCACCCTTGTCCTCCTCCTCCTCCTCCACCGCCGCTGTCTCTGCCAATATGCACGTCGTCGGCGACTATAACCACAGGTCCCCCAACATTAATTAATTAAAAAGTTCCTACTTCTGACCTGATATACTACTAACTTGTTTAAACTTTTACCAAATTTAGATCAATTAAAATTTGGGTACTCTATAAAGCCTAAGTGAATTTTTGCTTTCCCATTGTTTTCTTCACTCATGTCGATGTAGACGGCATTGATCTCGTAGCATCAATTTTGCAAATATTTGTTTGTTAATACCCAAGATTTTGGTCTGAAAAGTTTCCGACTGCTCTGTTCATGTAAAGAATTCTAAATCATTTTCCTAACCAAACCAGGTAGATGTATGTCTTTCATCCCTTTCATTTTTAGCTTTTTCATTTTGCACTACTGAGGTTGTCCCAATATTTAGTAATATTACTTAAGTTGGGCTGGATCCCTTACAGATTTAGGTTAGTGACAGCACTCTCAGAATTGTTTGAACAAGCGATTCAAATGCTTTGGAACTGGAAAGAAAAAAGAAAAAAAAAAAAAAAATCAAACGGGCATCCCCTCAATTCATTTTGGCTATATGACTAACATTATAAATATTATGGCTAAGAACAGGATGTAATATTTGTCTTTCCAGCTTTTTGCCTGTCGTGGTAGACCCTCATAGGCGTACATTTTCAAAAACACATTAAAGGTAATTTTTTTTTTACTGAGATCATTCCTCCAAAAAAGAATCATGAAAACCACAAGGAATGATATCTTGCATGCTTAGAAAATTAGTAAACGAGAGCCTTGCGAATCGTTTAATAAAATATCATGCGAGCATTATTTTCGGTTGTTGGTTGCCAGTGTTTAATAGGAAGTTCCTGACTGGCAAATCGTTTAATAAAATATCATCCAAACATTATTTTGGCTTATTGGTTGTTAGTATTTCACATAATGTCCCTGACTTGTTCCTTCTTTTGATGTAATCAAATGCATCAATCTCAAGCTTGGAGTAGAAGATACCAGAAGTGGACCATCCAACTATCAGGGCCACTAACCTCTTTTCAACATGACCATCTTCAAGATCTTGAGTCTGTGGAAGGATAATGGTTACGAAGAAAGAGAGAAATTCTTTTGTGAAGAAGCAGACTTAGATTGTAAAGTTACCTAAGCAGTTTAAGCACTACTTAGACTTAGTTAGAATCTAAAGCGGCTGATGCCTGTTAGAGCATGATAGTAGAGATAATGAAAAAGTTTCAAGATGGTTGGCTCGGTAAATCTCAAGCCGAAAGATAAAAGTTTATTAAAGTTTGACTTAAGATCCATGAGCTCAATATGTAGATGGTCCAATATGGACACGGCTTGATATGAGTATGTTACCATAGTGGGAAGAATACGAATGATAATTTATGTAAAACACTATAAATTCCTTGTCTGTTTAAGCATATGTAGCTCTGATTTTTAGAATAACCCAAAATGTTATTAAGAGATATGGAAGAGGGTCTTGTTGGGTGTAAGAAGGTCTAGTATTTCGTAAGTCTTGTAATCTCTGGTTATATTCTTATGAAATTTTTCTTGTCTTTATCAGCATACATGCAACTCAATTTGATTGAACCATTATAAATCTTTTGTATGCTGTTCTTTCTTATTTATTCCTTCTCATGGATTTTTCTTCTTTCCTACTGTGCGCGTGTTGCAACAAATCTGTAGGAGAGGAATACAGCTACTGAGGGCTTTGGATGAGTGCGTCCAGGATACCATGGTAAGTGGAAACAAGAGGAGGCAATATATCAGAGGATAAGTGGAGTCGTAATCTTATTTCGGTCTTGATTATAAAGGAATTGGTGCTTATGAGAATGGAGGTCATGATTCCAGTTGAAGGGACGGGCTCAATCCAGGGGATTCAAGAAATGGGACTCTTCTATTTCTAGTTTGCCTGGTGATACCTTCAGCTCAGCTCCAGTGCGCTAAGCGATCGCAGGTTCAATAGGCTTAATTAACCAATAGAGAGGATTGTTGCGACCGGCGGGGACTGGCGCTTGAAGTAGTCGGGCACTTCGGAACGGTCGACCCTACGGCCAAGATAACGAAAAAAAAAAAAAAAAAAGATTGGCCTATGGTCCTCTGCCAAAATAAAAAATTTATGGCATACTCCGGACAAGTGGACGATAAACGTGTGGACTACGTTGGCCAATGCGAGTCTCAAGGCATTCTCTCTAAGGGGAAGACCCATGGAATTTCAGGACATCAAACGTGTAGACTATGTTGGCCAATGCCAGTCTAAAGGCATTCGCGCTAAGTGGAAGGCCCATGGATGGCCAATGCGAGTCTAAAGGCATTCGCTCTAAGTGGAAGACCCATGGAATTTCAGGACATCAAACGTGTAGACTCCGTTGGCCAATGCCAGTCTGAAGGCATTCGCTCTGAGTGGAAGACCCATGGATGGCCAATGCCAGTCTGAAGGCATTCCCTCTAAGTGGAAGACCCGTGGAATTTCAGGACATATAGTTCAAAATTCAGCGCATCCAAACCAAGACAATGGAAGAAACTATAGGTAGCAGAACAACACGCGTGATTTTTTCCCAGCTTGGTCCAACGTAAGCACGTAGAAGCACTGCAATTTAATCGGTGCAAAAGAAAATTCTATTAAAATAAAAATATTATACAGATTCATAAAATATTCACACCTTTGTCCGCTTCATGAATAGAAAAAAACTTCAGAACCAAATTTTTACCATTCGCCTGTGGTTTCTCTGCGCAATATGGACAAAATCAATAGCAGTCCAAGTCTAATTAATCGTATGAAATATGAAAAAAAAATCAAAGGTGGACAGAAGCCTTCAAGAAGACCGTTCTTCTACACTTCTCTGTGGAGCCAGTTTGGATAATCCTATCAGATCTTCGAGATTAGAAATAGGATTTATAATGTTATGAACTATGAGGCCTAACCCAATCCATGTCGGTTAAACATCTCCCAAGTCCTATCTCATTCGCCCAGGAAGAAAACAAATATCTACCATGATAATTTTTCCTTCCTATAGAAATTTCCATTACGGTGCAGGAGACGTTGCAGGGCAATGAGGTCCGTATTGTTGGCATCCTACAAAACCATTCTAGAGAACCATTTGGCCATTTTACAACAACGGCGGTGTGTTCTGGTAATTCTACATAATCATTTGGAAGGTGTCATAAAAAATTAAAATTTTTACATGGCTTGTATTAAAGGACCATCTTCATACCGGTGATAGACTAGCAAAGAAGGGCATGCTGATTAATTTTAGATGTTCATGCTGTGGAAACTGAACTGAAATTGCTCAACACCTGCTCAACACCTTCTTCTAGAATGCCCTCACACCCGCATCATCTAGAACTTCATCTCTTCCAAGGTTTTCCTCTCTTCTTTATCAAAGACCTTCATTCATTTGTGGGTTTCTAGATATTTTGATTCATTCTTTCAACCATCAAACTTACCTGAGATCAGCGTTTTCTCTCAGCCCAATGGTCTGTCTAAAGGGAACGTAACTCAAGAATTTTCTAAGACCCTTCCTCAACTTCTCAGGCTCCTGCACACCTCAATTCTACCTTGTCAAAAACGTTATCTCTTTTTCAATCTTGGGGCTCCTTAATTATTAAGCCCCAAGATCAAGATTCCCACTCTAATCTGTGTTCCATTTTACTTTCGTGACCTCCCTATCTCTTTCCTTGTATAGTTCGTAAATTTTTGTAATCTTTGTACATATAAATAAACTTAGGGCTCTCTTTCCTTATATAGTTTGTAAATTCTTGCAATCTTTGGATATATAAATAAGCTTAGGAGGGTTTCCCCTTCTATTTGCATCAAAAAAAGAGTCTCGTATTGTTGCTAAATCTCATGTTGTTTAATGAAAAAGAAGTATCAGAGGATGAGTGGAGTTGTAGTATAACACCTCAAGCTCACTTTTTGATGCAATTAATCTATTAATATATTAGATTTACATAATCTTAAAAATTCGAGTGCATCTTAATCGACAGTTTGTGAGCTTGAGATATAAGTTTTTTTATTTTTTTATTTAATATAAAATGATTCATGCATAAGGTATTATATGTAGGCTTTTTTCCGTCGGAATTGGTACTTATGAGAATGGAGGACAGGATTCCAGTTGAAGCGATGAGGGCTAGCTCCAGGGGATTCGAGAGTTGGGACTGCCTGTTTCTAGGTGGTCTGGTAACACCTTCAGGTGCAGGCTTAATTAACCAGCACAGGATTGTTTCTCTCGGGAGGGACAGGTGCTTAAAGTAGTCAGACAGAACGAAACGATGGATTCTACAGCTAAAATAAAAATATTAGCTTGGCCAGAAAGATTGGGTTCTTTTCACATTTCATAGCCCAAATAATGAATTTACGACTACAGGTGGATGGCAAACGTGTAGACTACGTTGGTCTGCAGTCTTAATTAACCAATCGAGGATTGTTGCCGTCCGCAGGGACTGGCGTGATGCCAGTTTCGTTATAATTTTTCTATATGATAAACACCAAATCGTCAGCAAAGTCTAGTTAATTAATATATAAGCCATGTAGAAAAAATCCAAACGCGTGTGTTAATTTCACTATGAATAATAAAGACCAAATTCTTAGCATTAAAGTCTAGTTAATATATAATAGGTGTAGAAAAATCCAAATAGGATGTCCCAACCCATTTATTATTACTCGTATTCATAAAGGTAGCCCCTGAGCCAGAGCACTCGAAGGCGAGGTCCAGTCTTTCCCCATTCAAGCTTAGAAGGATTTGCTTCTTCGTTGGCACCATTAAACAGCCAGGTATGGAAAGCTCGAAAATAAAATTAAAAAATCTCATAGGACATGGACACGTTAAGAGTTAATAAAAACTTCGTAAAAATTTTAAAATATAAAACAATATAGCTAAGATAATATAATACTAATATTAATAAGGCAACATAATACCAACATGATCTAGATAATATAATACTAACTTGATCAAAATAACACAACGCGATCAAGATAATATATCCAGATAAAATGCATTCAATATAAAACGAAATCATGTATAATGTGTTTTTCATTTTATACATCAACCACATGTCGAGTTAAACATGATAATTACATGCCGGCATAAATTTTCATATATCTCATCAAATAAGCCCATGACTGCCACCCTTTTTCTAGAATGAAACCAAGGGTCAAGAAATAAATTTTTAAAAAAGTTTTGGATATTTTTTAAAAAGGTTTTGCATATTTTCAAAAAGGTCTCATTCTAGAAATTGTGTGGCCATCAAATTCACTTGCATACTGCCTCGCAAAGCCTCTCCTGGACTTTGAAACTTTCCGTCTGAGCTATGGACTTAATTGGAGGCTGATGACACCTGCTATTATCAAATAAAAAAGAAAAAGTTAGATGCATTTTCCTCGCTCGGGTCGTGACGTTTACGTAACCATTAATTGATGAAGGTTGGTGCGTTTGTGCCCGCCCAAGCAAGCTTCAAGTAGCTCGAGGCCAGAGCGCTGGAAGGTGAGGCTCTGTTTTTCTCCATTCAAGCCCAGAAGACTTGCTTCTCTGCTGACACCATTGAAAATAAAGCAGGTATGGATCAAGAAAACTCGAAACCAGGCGAACCTAGAGATTTTTCTTAAATTTTAATTAGACTCTTACTACTGCTTCTTAACGGTGCTTCTTAAGCAGCAGGGCAGCGTGATTTCTATTCTACGAGGAAAGATGAAACCTGAACGGATATTGAACACGGCGTTGATCTTGTTCTTGCTCTGGTTCTTCTCACGCTTGCTGGCGCCACCCGGAGTCGACGCCACGCGAGCAATTCGGTTCGGAAACGAGACGGACCGCCGATCCCTGCTTGCTTTCAAAGGTCGAATAACTCGCGACCCCTCTAGACTTCTCAGCTCGTGGAACGACTCCGTCCATTTCTGCGAGTGGTCGGGGGTCACATGCAGCAGAAGGCACCAGCAAAGAGTCTCTGGGTTGGATCTCAGCTCGCGGGGATTGGAGGGCTCGCTCTCTCCTTCCATGGGAAACCTCACCTTTCTTCAAAGACTTGCTCTCGATGTTAACAGTTTCTTCGGTCAGATCCCGCCGGAGTTGGGCCGTTTGCGGCGGCTGAAACATCTCAACCTGAGTTTCAATCCATTCCTTGGTGGCTTCCCTTCCAACTTGACTCACTGCTCTCAGCTTAGAATTCTCGACTTGACCTACAACCAGCTCACCGGCAAGATTCCAGCGGGCATCTCCTCTCTTACGAAGCTTGCTGAGCTCTCAAGAATAACGAATTGACTGGGGGTATTCCACCTTCCATCGGTAACCTATCATCGCTCACGGAACTCTCCCTCCTTGACAATCATCTGGTTGGAAGCATTCCGGATGACATCGGCCGCCTCACGACCCTAGAATTTTTTCATGTGAGTGTCAATAACCTTACAGGTACAATCCCCAGAAATCTTTACAACATCTCATCACTACAGGCAGTCGCTGTGTCGAGCAACAATCTACGAGGAACGATTCCAACAGATATCGGCTTTACTCTTCCTAATCTTCGGTACCTTATATTGGGTGGCAACCAGTTTGATGGACCCATTCCAGCCACGTTAGTAAATGCTTCAGGGCTTGAGATCATTAGCATTCCAAATAACCAATTCAGTGGAAGGTTGCCATCTGAGGTGGGAAAGCTAGCAGACCTTTACCTTCTTAATGCAGAATTCAATCAGCTAGAAGCAGGAGATGCGAAGGGATGGGACTTTCTCAACTCTCTCACAAACTGCAGCCATTTAAGGGGGCTATCACTTGTTAACAACTTGCTTGGAGGTGTGTTGCCCAACTCTGTAGTCAATCTCTCTTCACATCTTCAAATATTGCTAATTGGAGGAAACTATATATCAGGGAGAATCCCTCGTGGAATCGAAAACCTAGCCAACTTGGACCGACTTGGTTTCGAGGTTAACCTTTTCACCGATACGATACCAGAAAGCATTGGTAAGCTTGCAAAACTAGAGTTGCTGAGCTTGGCTGGCAATAAGTTTATGGGGCAGATCTCATTCTCTATACAAAATCTCACTCAATTGACTGAACTCGATTTGAACGAGAATAACCTGCAAGGCCCCATACTTCCAAGCTTAGGAAATCTTAGTCACCTATCAATTTTGGACCTCCATAACAATCATTTCAGTGGAACCATACCTAAAGAGATTTTAAGCCTTCTCTCCTTGTCACTTAAACTTGATTTATCTATGAATTCATTAGTTGGAACACTCCCTGCTGAAATTGGTGCATTGAAGAATCTAGAAAGTCTATACATTTCTCAGAACATGTTGTCGGGTGATATTCCTAGCACAATAGGTGACTGTGTGATGTTAGAGTCCTTATATTTAGATCACAACTTATTCCAAAGGACAATTCCTCAATCCTTGAGCAATATAAAGGACCTTCGAGAATTGGATCTATCATATAACAACCTTACAGGGTTTATTCCGACATTTCTGGAGAACTTGATTCCATTGGAATATTTAAATCTATCTTTCAACAATTTTGAAGGCCAAGTGCCTGTGAAGGGAATCTTCAAGAATGCAACTCGAGTTTTTGTCAAAGGAAATAGTCAACTCTGTGGGGGTGTTCCAGAATTGCATTTGCCTATATGCCAAGAGAGATCATTGAGAAAGAGGAAGTGGCCTCTACTACTCAAAATAGTGATTCCAATAGCTAGTGCTATCTTGTGCATGACCCTTCTATCCTCCTTTCTCATTTTTCATAAGAAACAAAAGTCAAGGACGAATGCTCATACTGCATTTCCATTAGAAAACCAACTTCCCAGAGTTTCTTATATTGAACTGGTTAGAGCAACAGAAGGATTCTCTTCCACCAATTTCATCGGCAAAGGAGGGTATGGAACTGTTTATAAAGGCATTTTAGGTACTCCACAAACAGTTGTTACTGTGAAGGTTTTCAATGTCCAATATCAAGGAGTTGCGAAGAGCTTTTTGGCTGAATGTGAGGTGTTGAGAAGAACCCGACATCGTAATCTTGTAAAGGTCGTGACTTGCTGCTCAATGGTTGATTTTAGAGGCAATGATTTCAAAGCTTTGATTTTCGAGTACATTCCTAATGGAAGTCTCGAGAAATGGTTACATCCAGAGTTCGATGAGCCTCATCATTCCGAACGTCTAAGCCTGCTTCAAAGGATAAACATAGCAATCGATGTGGCTAATGCAATAGATTACCTTCATAATAATTGTCAACCATCTATTGTTCATTGTGATCTAAAACCCAGTAATGTGCTGCTTGACAATGAGATTGTTGCTTATGTGGGGGACTTCGGTCTAGCAAGGTTCATGTTTGAAGCAGCAACAAACTCCTTTACGAACCAGAGTAGCTCAAGCCGGGTCAGAGGATCTATAGGATATATAGCTCCAGGTACATTCTATTTTCATTTGTTTTCTTGGCTTATACCTGTTTGACTTAAGATATCCATGCTGAACTTTCTTTCTTCTATTTTCTTTTTCTCTTTTCAAATTAAAGATAATGGTTGAATCAATACACTTTTCTCAATCATTTAAATGTATGGATTGCAGAGCATGCTACTGGTGGTCAGGTGTCTACTTTTAGTGATGTCTATAGCTATGGTATTCTTCTTTTGGAGATACTTACTGGAAAGAGACCTATTGATGATATGTTCAAAGATGGCCTAACCCTTCAGAAATTTGTCGAGGCAGCTTTTCCTACTAGAATCATGGTGATTGTGGATCCCTTAATGCCACTTGTAGAAGATGAGGGTAAAAATCAAGAATGCTTGGTATCCATGGCAAGAATTGGTCTTTCTTGCTCCAATGAATTCATAAGAGAAAGAATGAACATGAGTGATGTTGTCACCACTATGCGGGCAATTAGGATTGCCTACCTTGGGAATAGAATTCGTTAGAAGATATAGCCAAGCTTAAATAGAAGTTAAAGTCTTAGTATCTTATCTCTAATAAATGTCTAGCTATAACGTTTTGTTGTTCTAAACCTATTTCCTAGTGTAATAAATGCTGTAATTCTGTGTGCCTCTAGTGAAGCTCAAATGGAAGTTAAATTGTAATCTTAGTATCTTACCTCTAATAAATATCAAGATGCAAATGTTTATTGTTGTTAACATATTTCTCAGTGTCAAACTTCTTTGTAGCTTGAGCTTTAAGTTTATCGTTTGTACTCTAATAGTTGCTATTAAAAAAATTGTAATAAATGTTGTAATTGTGTATATCTTTATATATGTTATTTTCTATTGTATATATTTTTCTTTATAAATAGAAATTTTGAATCTAAAATCTTTTATCATGGTTGTATTTGACTAGCTTCGGACTCCTATATTAGTTATGCATTAGAAAGTTTCATATTTTGTAATATGATAGCCTTTAAGGCAATTTTCATGGACATATTGTGCCATTATGCAGACTTCAAAACACTATATAAAGCAATAGAGGAACCATTGCTGTCCTGCTTTATATCAAAGCATTGTTGCAAGAAACATTCTTTCTTTTCCTAAAACTGATTATTCCTAGGGCAATTACCTCCACCACAAGTGAAGAACATACTATTAATGAAAACAAATAGTTTTGTGTTGAATTACCCATGTGGTTTTGTAAAATGAGAATAAGAATAAATAGGTAGAAAAAACTATATCAAATAACTTAATGGTGGGGAATGAGACATTTCTATGCAGGTAGAAAAGGGAAAATATTACATAAGAATGCTCATACATCAACTGCAGAACTTGCCACGAAGCAAGTGCAATTTCTTGCATGCTCATCTGCAAAAGACCCCTATTCAAATTTATTTCTAAGAAGCAACATTTACTAAGCTTTGCTGCAAAAACAAAGAACATTTGGATAGTGTCAACTAATTAGCATACCTTGTTAGGCACCACTCGTTTTTTTGATTAGCTTTTTGAATCAATTACGAAGCAACTGCATAACGCCAATAGTAGCATTCCTTGAGTGCATTGCTAGAAGCACAAATAATTAAATATCAATTGTATTGGTTGGATCCATGTATGTTAATCGCAAAGAATTCTGCCAACTTGTATCACATAGTTTTTTTGTTTCCACCTATGAATATCATATTAAATTCAACAAGGTGAAGAAACTGATCCAGAATGAAAGAGTTACTAGGAACAACTTTACTCATCTAAATCATGGCCCAAGAATCTGAGAACAGACGGCTATTATAGTATACTACCTATGCATTCAGGGAAAATCCCATAGGACATAGATAGGTTAAGAGTTGCATGGAACTTTGAGTGTAGAGCCACTTGCACCAAATGGACCAGTTTCATTTTAATAATTCACACATTTTCTAGTGATCTACATGCCAATTCCAAGAATGGTTCCTGCCCATTTTCTCCTTCATAAAATAACCATCTCAAGATAACATTACCTCCGCTTTCTTAGGTCCTTTGCACATCAGTTGTATAACTATGCTGAATTACAGGATATGAAGCGCACAATCTTTTCCTTATTGCATAAAAGTAGAGAGTTCACAAACAATATTGAACCATAGTATCATACAATGAGTGTTAGGATATTTTATTAAGCTAAGAGGAATGAGCAAACCAATATATTTCAGCCGAAATGGAATGGTTTAGACTGAAACTGATCCAAAATTGACTGGAATTTTCAATTCCTATTAAATTGGGTCAGTCTTGGTTGGTTTTGGCAAGTTTCTATGAGCTTCAACCCAATTTTGCTAGTTTCAGCTGAAACCAACCAAAACTATTTTTTATGTTTAACAAGTCAATATTGTTAATATTTTATAAGATTAATAATTACTGAATTATATTTATTGAAGGCCTTAATAATCTTTTTTTTTTTTTTCTTTCTTACAAGGGATATTCTAGTAAAATAAAGGAAACATGCTTATATGTTTTTTCATTTCTTGCTTAGATGGTTACTAAAAAATGAGTAGAATGAATGTGCTTAGTTGTTTTTTTCCTTGTTTAGTTGAGTTATTGAAAAATTGAAATATAATGAAATATATTTAGATGGGTCTTCCCTTGCTTAGATAAATTATTAAAATGAAATAAAATAAAATATGCATAGAGTAAAGTTCAATATAATACAGAAACAAGAGTAAAAATGAGAAATTTACAAAAAGAAGAGAAAAATGCATCTGAAAAAGTTAAGGAAAAGTATAGGAAACATAATACACCAAGTAGTAAGAGGAAACTTCAGTGTAACACAAAAATATAGTTTGCCTCCAACACAGTTCTGCCCTACCTTCACAAACTATTGCCCTTAATATGTAATAAAATATCATATGTTATAACTTACCATGATTCTAATTTTTAGAAACTATTTTTTATTTTTGAAACTTTTCTAACTCTTTTGATTGAAACTCCAAAACTTAAAAATACAAAACCGTAACTCCACTTAAAGGACCTAAACCAACTTCTTAAAAGCTTGAATGAGAGGGAGAATGGAAAGCCGTTTTACCTAAATCAAAGAAACATAACTCAATTTTCTCCATATATTTCTTATCCCATTGTCATGGGTCACATAAATCTAAGGCCAAACGGTATTTGCATAAAACCTCCTTGTCAAGTCAACATTGCCAACGTCCATGCTCCTAGGTTGAAAAGTGTACTTTGTTGAGCAACTCAATCTCAGGCGACATCTAGCTGAGTATACCTGAAGTTATTTGATGCTCTGGATTCTGGAATGTGCAATTTCTACTTAGAAGAGAAACATCTGTCATCAGATAACAATGGATCGCAGAAGAAATCTGCATTAATCAAATGATCATCATTCAAATCTCTTCATCATGTCCTTTCATCATATCTTTTCATTATAATCATTATTTTTTTTTAAAAAAAAGAAAAAGATATCTCTTCATTTTAATTTCTAATGCAACCATTTATGTGGCAAGTTCCACATACAAATTTTACTATTATGTAGACATATTTATACTGTTTGAATGAAATCATTATGTTTATTGTAAGAATTCAGGACCTCTCTCTGGAAGGTTAGTTAAGAAGGTATTATTTTTAACTACTTGATCTATATAAGTATTGAAGATCTTCATAGTACAAAGCTATTGTGGGACTAAATACTTGCCAACATGAACTCTCACATATTTTCGCATTTAAGCCTTAACATCTCACCAAGCTAAAGGTATATATCTAAATCCACATTCAAATTTGATTAAATCTAATCATAAATACATAACACCCATTTGCAGTGTTACCTAGACCTCATGTGCCATGGACTAGGTTGACATTGATATCATTTTCCCATGCCATTTCAACTACATTTATCATTAATAACAACCACAATTACAACCATTCCAACTTGTTCAAATGTTATGATCTTGATTTAATAATTATGGTTGTGATCTTATTCTATACATACCCAATTCTAGATGTCTACCCATATGCATTCTTTCAAGCTTTTAACACTTTGTGTATCATAAACCTAGGCTTTGATACCAAAATTGTCACAACTCAGCCTAGTATAAGAGATGGTTTGTGACATGGCCAACATTTCTTGGAGTGAACCCTTGAGAAATATGCAAGGTCTGCTGGAAAATTTAATTCATAATAATAGCATTTACGATAACATATATCTATTAAAAGAAAGATTGAACAAAATATTTCCAATGTTAAGAAATAAAAGTTTAACTATATTTTTTTTAAAAATTATTTCTAGTAATATCAAAGTTAGCTTTTTTTTTCACCTCTATGCTACCCAAATATCATCACAGACTAGTTGTGCACAAGCTTTGTAAATAAATAAAATTTAGAAAATGTGGTGAGCTAAAACAACTCTATAAGAATTTCAAGATGTAAGCTAATATGATCAAGGCAATGTAATACTAACATCAATAGGGCAACGTAATACCAACATTATCAAGGTAATGGTTATGAAGAAAGAAATGGATTCTTTTATGAAGAAACAGAGTTAAAAGCTTATAAAGTTACCTAAGGAGCAGAAGCCAATTTTAGAAGATAAGTTTAAGCACTGCTTGAACTTGGTTGGAATCTAAAGAGGCTGATGTCTGGCAGAGCATAGCGGCAAAGATGATGAAGTTTCAAGATGGTTGGCTTGATAAACCTTAAACCAAAAGATAAATATTTATTAAAGTTTGACTTAAAGTCCATAGTTCAATATACAGATGGCCCGATATGAACACAGCTTGATATGGGCACATTACCATAGTGGAGAGAATACGAATCATAATTCATATAAAATACTATAAATCCCTTATTTATATAAGTACATGTAATCCTGGTTTTCAGAATAATTCAGAGTGTTATTAAGAGATTTAGAAGAGAGTTCTGTTAAATGTAAAAGGATTTAATATTTTGTGAGACTTGTAATCTCTGACCATATCATATTCCTATGAAATTCTTCTCGTTTTTGTCCATGTAGATGCAACTCATTCTGATTGAACCATCATAAAACTTTTGTATGCTGTTCTTTCTTATTTATTCTTTCTCATGGATCTTTCTTCCTCCTATTACGGGCATGTTGCAACAGATTTGTAAGAGAGGAATACAGCTACTGAAGGCTTTGGATGAGTGCATCCTGGATACCATAGTAAGCACATGGAAACAAGAGGAGGCAATCTATCAGAGGATAAGTGGAGTCGTAATCTTATTTCGGTCTTGATTATAAAGGAATAGGCGCTCATGAGAATGGAGGTCAGGATTCCAGTTGAAGGGACAGATGGGCTCAGTCTAGGGGACTCAAGAAATGGGACTCTTCTATTTCTAGTTTGCATAGTGATACCTCTAGCTCAACTCCAGTGCGTGATCGCTGGTTCAATAGGCTTAATTAACCAGTAGAGAAGATTGTTGCGGCCGGCGGGGACTGGTGCTTGAGGTAGTCGGGCAGTTCGGAACGGTCGACCCTACGGCCAAAATAACCCAAAAAAAAAAAAACTTGGCCTTGGGTCCTCTGCCAAAATAAAAAATTTATGCGAGTCTAGCGGAAGACCGTGGAATTTCAGGACATATGGTTCGTCAAAATTCAGCGCATCCAAACTCAGACCATGGAAGAATCTACACCATTGGTTAGCAGAACAAGACGTGTGATTTTTTCCCAGCTTGGTCCAACGTAAGCACGTAGAAGCACTGCAATTTAATCTGTGCAAAAGAAAAATAAATTTAAAAAGAAAATTCTATTAAAATAAAAATATTATATAAATTCATAAAATATTCACACCTTTGCCCGCAAATTTTGACCATTCGCTGTGGTTTCTCTCCACAATACGGAAAAAATCATTAGCAGTCTAAGTCTAATTAATCGTATGAAACATGAAAAAAAAATAAAAAGCAGACAGAAGCCTTCAAGAAGACCGTTTCTTTACACGTCTCTGTGGAGTCAGTTTGGATAATCCTATCAGATCCTCGAGATTAGAAATAGGATTTATAATGTTATGAACTATGAGGCCTAACCCAACCATGTCGGTTAAACATCTCCCAAGTCCCATCCCATTCGCCCAGGAAGAAAACAAATATCTACCATAATAATTTTTCCTTCCTAGAGAAATTTCTATTACGGTGCAGGAGACGTTGCAGGACAATGAGTTCCGTATTGTTGGCATTCTACAAAACCTTTGTAGAGAACCATTTGGCCATTTTACAACAACGGGGTTGTGTTCTGGTAATTCTACAGAATCATTTGCAAGGGGATGGTGTTATAAAAAATTAAAATTTTTGTATGGCTTGCATTAAAGAACCATTTTCAGATCGGTGATAGACTGGCAAAGAAAGGTATACTAATTAACTCTAGATGTCCATTATGTAAAAACTCATCTAAAACTGCTCAACATTATTTTCTAGAATGCCCTCATACTCGCATCATCTAAAACTTCATCTCCTGCAAGGTTTTTTCTCTTTTCTATCTCAAAACCTTCATTCAGTTCTTAGATATTTGGATCCATTCTCCCAACCATAAGACCTGCCTAGGATCAGCGTTCTCTCTCTGCATATTGGTCTATCTAGAAAAAATGCAACTCGAGAATATTCTAAAAACTTTTCTCAACTTACCATGCTCCTACATGCCTTAGTTCTACCTTGTTAAGAACATTATCTCTTTTTCAATCTTGGAGCTCCTTGATTGTTAAGCTCCAAGATCAAGATTCCCACTCTAATTTGTGTTCCATTTTACTTTCATGATCTCTCTATCTCTTCCCTTGTATAATTTATAAATTCTTGTAACATGCACATAGTTTGTAAATTCTTATGATCTTTGTTTATATAAATAAGCATGGGGGGTGGTCCCCTTCTTTTTTTTTAATCAAAAAAAAGAGGCACGTATTGTTGCTAAATCTCATGTTATTTAATAAAAAAGTAATATCAGAGGATAAGTAGAGTTGTAGTGTAATACCTCAAGCTCACTTTATGATGCAATTAATTTACTAACAGATCAAATTTATATGATCTTAAAAATTGAAATGCATCTTAATTGATAATATATGAACTTAAGTTATAAATTTTTTTTTATTTAATATGAAATTATTCTTGCATAAGGTATTATATGTAGCCTTTCCTCCATCTTAATTATAATGGAATTGGTGCTTATGAGAATGGAGGACAGGATTCCAGTTGAATCGATGGGAGCTAGCTCCAGGGGATTCAAGAGATGGACTGTCTGTTCTAGGTGGTCTGGTAACACCTTTAGGTGCAGGCTTAATTAACCAGCACAGAATTGTTTCTCTCGGGAGGCATTGGTGCTTAAAGTAGTCAGACCGAACGGAACGATGGATTCTACGGCTAAAATAAAAATATTAACTTGGTCAGAAAGATTGGGTCCTTTTCACATTTCATAGCCCAAATAATGAATTTACGATTACAAGTGGATGGCAAACGTGTAGACTACGTTGGCCTGCAGGGTTAATTAACCAATCGAGCATTGTTGCCGTCCGCAGGGACTGGCGTGATGCCAGTTTCGTTATAATTTTTCTATATAATAAAGACCAAATCGTCAGCAAAGTCTAGTTAATTAATATATAAGACATGTAGAAAAAATCCAAACGTATGTGTTAATTTCACTATGAGTA
This sequence comes from Metroxylon sagu, assembly GCA_017589505.3. Taxonomy (NCBI): domain Eukaryota; kingdom Viridiplantae; phylum Streptophyta; class Magnoliopsida; order Arecales; family Arecaceae; genus Metroxylon; species Metroxylon sagu. Next base: position 1,689,531 of record JACVBY030000605.1, on the reverse strand, counting down.
ATAAAGACCAAATTATTAGCATTAAAGTCTAGTTAATATATAATAGGTGTAGAAAAATCCAAATAGGATGTCCCGCCCCATTTATTATGACTCGCATTCGTAAAGGTAGGCCCAGAGCCAGAGCACTGGAAGGCAAGGTCCAGTTTTTCCCCATTCAAGCTTAGAAGGGTTTGCTTCTTCGTTGGCACCATTAAACAGCCAGGTATGGAAAGCTCGAAAATAAAATTAAAAAATCCCATAGGACATGGATAGGCTAAGGGTTAACAAGAACTCCGTAAAAATTTTCAAAATGTAAGCCAATATGATCGAGACAACATAATACTAACATTAATAGGGCAACATAATATCAAAATAATCAAGATAATATAACACTAACTTGATCAAGGCAACATAATACCAATACGATTCAAACTCCTTTACGTTGATCAAGGCAACTATTAAATGGGCCTCATCATTCCGAACGTCTAAGCTTGCTTCAAAGGATAAACATAGCAATTGATATGGCTGATGCAATAGATTATCTTTATAATAATTGTCAACCATCTATTGTTCATTGTGATCTAAAATCCCGTAATGTGTTGCTTGACAATGAGATTGTTGCTTATATAGGAGACTTCGGTCTAGCAAGGTTCATGTTTGAAGTAGCAACAAACTCCTTTATAAACCAGAGTAGCTCAAGCCGGATCAGAGGATCTATAGGATATATAGCTCCAAGTACATTATATTTTCATATGTTTTCTTGGCTCATAGCTGTTAGACTTAAGATGTCCATACTGAACTTTCTTTCTTCTATTTCCTTCTTCTCTTTTCAAATTAAAGATAATGGTTGAATCAATACATTTTTCTCAATCATTTAAATATATGGATTGCAAAGTATGCCGCAAGTGGTTAGGTGTCTATTTTTGGTGATGTCTATAGCTATGACGCTCTTCTTTTGAAGATGCTTACTGGAAAGAAACCTATTGATGATATGTTCAAAGATGGCCTAACCCTTCAGAAATTTGTCAAGACAGCTTTTTCTACTAAAATCATAGCAATTATGGATCCCTTAATGCCACTTGTAGAAAATAAAGGTAAAAGTCAAGAATGCTTGGTATCCATGGCAAGAATTGGTCTTTCTTACTCTAATGAATTCGTGAGAGAAAGAATGAACATGAGTGATGTTGCCACCACTATGCATGCAATTAGGATTGCCTACCTTGCGAATAGAATTTGTTAGAAGATATAGCTCAGCTTAAGTGAAAGTTAAAGTTTTAGTATCTTATCTTTAATAAATGTCTAGCTGTAATGTTTTCTTGTTCTAAACCTATTTCCTAGAGTAATAAATGTTGTAATTCTGTGTGCCTCCAATGAAGCTCAAATGGAAATTAAAGTGTCATCTTAGCATCTTACCTCTAATAAATATCAAGATGCAAATGTTTATTGTTGTGAACCTATTTCTCAATGTTAAATTTCTTTGCAGCTTGAGCTTTGAGTTTGCCGTTTGTACTCTAATAGTTGCTATTAAAAAAATTATAATAAATGTTGTAATTGTGTGTCTCTATATATGTTATTTTCTATTGTATATATTTTTCTTTATAAATAGAAATTTTGAATCTAAAATCTTTTATCATGGTTGTATTTGACTAGCTTCAAACTTTTAAGCTTGAGTATTAGAGCACTTAAATTGGGTATTTCTCTTCACCTTTAAGAATTAGATCTATCACATAACAACTTTACAGATTCTATTTTGGCATTTTTGGAGGATTTGATTCTATTGGAATATTTAAATTTATCTTTCAATAATGTGAAATGTGAAGTGCTAGTGAAGGGGATCTTCAAATATGCAACTCAGTTTTTTGTCAGAAGAAATAGCTAACTCTATGGGGATTGTTCAAAGTTGCACCTACCCGCATGTCAAGAGAAATCATTGAAAAAGACAAAGTGGCCTCTACTACCGAAAATAGTGATTCCAATGGCTAGTATGGTCTTTTGTATAATCCTATTCTCCTTTCTCATCTTTCGAAGAAACGAAATTCAAGGATGGAAGCTCCCACTGTACCTTTATTGGAAGACTAATTTCTAAGAGTTTCATACACTGAATTGGTTAGAGCAACTGATGGATTCTCTTTCACCAATCTCATTGTAAGAGGAGGGTATGGTACTATTTATAGAGGCATTTTCGGTGCTCAACACATAGTTATTGTTGTGAAGGTTTTCAGCCTTTAATATCAAGAAGCTTCAAAGAGCTTTCTGGTTAAATGTGAGGTGCTAAGAAGAATCCGATATCATAATCTTATCAAAGTTATAACTTGCTGCTCCATCATTGACTTTAAAGGAAATGATTTTAAAGCTCTAGTTTTTTAGTCCTTTGGATGAGTGTATCCATAGTAAGCACTTGGAAACAAGAGGAGGCAATCTATCAGAGGATAAGGAGTTGTAGTCTTATTTCGGTCTTGAATTGGGTGCTTATGAGAATGGAGGTCAGGATTCCAGTTGAAGGGACAGGGGCTCAGTCTAGGGGATTCAAGAAATGGGACTCTTCTATTTCCAGTTTGCCTGGTGATATCTTTAGCTCAGCTCCAGGGCGCTAAGCGATCGCAGGTTCAATAGGCTTAATTAACCAATAGAGAGGATTGTTGCGACCGGCGGGGACTGGCGCTTGAAGCAGTCGGGCACTTCGGAACGGTCGACCCTACGGCTAAAATAACGAAAAAAAAAAAAGAAAAAAGAAAAAATATTAGCTTGGCCTTGGGTCCTCTGCCAAAATAAAAAATTTATGACATACTCCGGACAAGTGGACGACAAACGCGTAGACTATGTTGGTCAATGCGAATCTAAAGGCCTTCGCTCTAAGTGGAAGACCCGTGGAATGTCAGGACGTCAAACGTGCACGCTATGCTGATCAATGTGCGAGTCTAAAGGCATTCTCTAGCGCGAAAGACCCGTGGAATTTCAAGAAGGCATTTTCTCTAAGCAGAAGACCCGTGGAATTTCAAGACATCAAACGTGTAGACTACGTTGGCCAATGCGAATCCAAAGGCATTCGCTCCAAGCGGAAGACCCGTGGAATTTCAGGACATATAGTTCGTCAAAATTCAGCGCATCCAAACCAAGACAATGGAAGAAACTATACCATAGTTCGCAGAACAACACGTTGTCATTTTTTCGCAGCTTGGTCCAACGTAAGCACGTAAAAGCATTGCAATTTAATCGGTGCAAAAGACGAATAAATTAAAAAAGAAAATTTTATTAAAATAAAAATATTATATAAATTCATAAAATATTCACACCCTTGTCCGCTTCATGAATATTAAAAACTAAAGAACCAAATTTTTACCATTCGCTGTGGTTTCTGTGCGCAATACGGACAAAATCATTAGCAGTCCAAGTCTAATTAATCGTATGAAATATGAAAAAAAATCAAAAGTAGACAGAAGCCTTCAAGAAGACCGTTTTTCTACACTTCTCTGTGGAGCTAGTTTGGATAATCCTATCAGATCCTCGAGATTAGAAATAGGATTTATAATGTTATGAACTATGAGGCCTAACCCAATCCATGTCGGTTAAACATCTCCCAAGTCCCATCTCATTCGCCCAGGAAGAAAACAAATATCTACCATAATAATTTTTCCTTCCTATAGAAATTTCCATTACAGTGCAGGAGGCGTTAGAGGACAATGAGGTCCGTATTGTTGGCATTCTACAAAACCATTCTAGAGAACCATTTGGCCATTACAGGGGAGTGTTCTGCTAATTCTACAAAATCATTTAGAAGATAATGGTGTTGAAAAAATTTAAAATTTTTGTATAGCTTACATTAAAGAACTATCTTCAGACTGATGATAGACTAGCAAAGAAGAGCATGCTGATTAACTTTGGATGTCCATTCTATGGAAACTCAACTAAAACTGCTCAACACCTTTTTCTAGAATGCCCTCACACCTACATCATCTAGAACTTCCTCTTCTACAAGGTTTTCCTCTCTTCTCTATCTCAAAACCTTCATTCATTTATGGGTTTTTAAATATCAGGATCCATTCTTCCAACCATCAAACCTGTTTGGGATCAGCGTTCTTTCTCTGCCTATTGATCTATGTGAAAGGAACGCAACTCAAGAATTTTTTTAAGACCCTTCCTCAGCTTCCCATGCTCTTGCACACCTCAGGTCTATCTTGTCAAAAATGATATCTCTTATTCAATCTTGGGGCTCCTTAATTGTTAAGCCATAAGATCAAGATTCCCGCTCTAATCCATATTCCATTTTACTTTCATAACCTCCCTATCTCTTCCCTTGTATAGTTTATAAATTCTTGTAATCTTTGTATATATAAATAAACTTAATGCTATCTCTTCCCTTATATAGTTTGTAAATTCTTGCAATCTTTGTATATATAAATAAGCTTAGGAGGGGTTTTTCCTCCTATTTGCATAAAAAAAAAAAAGGTCTGAATTGTTACTAAATCTCATGTTGTTTAATGAGAAAGCAGTATCAGAGGATGAGTAGAATTGTAGTGTAACACTTCAAGCTCACTTTTTGATGCAATTAATCAATTAATATATGAAATTTATATAATTTTAAAAATTTAAGTGCATCTTAATTGGTACTGTGTAAAATTGAATTATAAGTTTTATAATTTTTTTCTATTTAATATAAAATTATTCATGGTGTTATATGCAGCCTTTTTTCCGTCGGAATTGGTGCTCATGGGAATGGAGGACAGGATTCCAGTTGAAGGGATGGGGGCTAGCTCCAGGGGATTCAAGAGATGGACGGTCTGTTGCTAGGTGGTCTGGTAACACCTTTAGGTGCAGGCTTAATTAACCAGCACAGGATTGTTTCTCTCGGGAGGAACAGGTGCTTAAAGTAGTCAGACAGAACGGAACGATGGATTCTAGGGCTAAAATAAAAATATTAACTTGGTCGGAAAGATTGGGTTCTTTTCACATTTCATAGCCCAAATAATGAATTTACAACTACAAAGTAGATGGCAAACGTGTAGACTACGTTGGTCTGCAGTCTTAATTAACCAATCGAGGATTCTTGCCGCCCGCAGGGACTGGCGCGATGCCAGTTTCGTTATAATTTTTCTATATGATAAAGACCAAATCGTCAGCAAAGTCTAGTTAATTAATATATAAGACATGTAGAAAAATCCAAATAGGATGTCCGGCCACATTTATTATGACTCGTATTCGTAAAGGTAGCCCCAGAGCCAGAGCACTGAAACGCCAGGTCCAGTTTTCCCCCATTCAAGCTTAGAAGGATTTGCTTCTTCGCTGGCACCGTTAAACACCCAGGTTTGGAAAGCTCGAAAATTAAAATAAAAAGAGCCAGAGCCAGAGCTTCCTGAGAGATTCTTGGGGAGCTGTTTTTATAATCAGGGTTAAAAAAAAAAGTTTTAACAAATTTAGAGTGGAAACGAAACTTTTTGCAAGAAAATGATTAAAGTGAAAAACGTCATTTGAAATGATATTTTTTTAGAATAAAAAATGCTTCGCTCTTCCCTCCCGTGCCCCCTCCCCCTGCCCTTCCCGAGCCCCCCCCCTTCTTCCCTCCCGTGCACCCCCCCCCCCTCACAAGCCCCCCTGCCCTTCCCGAGGCCCCCCTCTTCCTCCCGTGCACCCCCTCACGAGCACTCTTCCCTCCCAATCTCCCCCACCCCCTCTTCCTTCCCCCACTTCCTTCCCGAGCCCACCCCCTCCCGGCCCCCGCCCCCCCCTGCCCTCCCGATCTCCTCCCCCTGTCCCCTCCCGAGTGTGCAACCCCCCTAGCCCCCCGGCCCTTCCCGAGGCCCCCCCTCTTCCTCCCGTGCACCCCCCTCACGAGCACTCTTCCCTCCCAATCTCCCCCACCCCCTCTTCCCTCCCCCACTTCCTTCCCGAGCCCACCCCCCTCCCGGCCCCCGGTCCCCCCCGCCCTCCCGATCTCCTCCCCCCCCTGTCCCCTCCCGAGTGTGCAACCCCCCCTAGCCCCCCGGCTCCCTCTCTCTCTCGCGCAGCCGAGCAGCCGGTCCCCTCCTCTCTCTCTTGGCCCATTTGTGGCCCGTCTCGCGATCCGACCCCCTTCCTCTCTCAGACAAGTGGTCTCTCACGGTAATTTTTTTTTAATTTAATTAGAAAAATTTAAATATGCTTTGTTACTGCTTCACATTCATCTTTATAATAAAGAAATTGATAACTGAAACAATGATATTTTTAGTTTAATTACATCAATTAATCGTGACAAAAATTTATACTTATTTCAGTTTATGCTTGATGATACAATATTATGTATTGATGCTAGATTTATTTTGAATGTTATTTTTTAGATGAGCATCGATACTGTTTGATTGCTGCTTTATTGTGATGGATCAATTGAACATGGCTTAGATGGAATACAATATAATCAACCTCCTCGTAAAAGTTTTAGATTGAGCATGGGAACCCGTTATGTTGAGTTGATCGAGCGGGTTTATAGTGTACTTAAAATTTCTGTGCAGCAATATATTTTGAGATTGATGTGGAGATCTCCAACATTGCATCAGAAATATGTGTTTCATCCAATCGAGGAGGATGACGATGTGAAGGAAATGTTGACATTTCCTTCCAAATTTTTAGATTATCGATATATTGAATTATATGTTTTCAAAGAAGATGCTTCAGCTCCATACAATATTGATCATACAGGGGATATTCAGGATAGTTCTCCTATTGCCCAGCAGCAGATCAGAACTCCAGTGGATTTTTCGATGATGGAAGGAGTTATGCCAGTAGTGTAGAGTGTTGATGTGGCAAACAATCAGAGTGTTGATAGTCGGGGACTTGAGTCAGACGACAGTGCAGATGATGACTATTGGTCTGAACATGATGACTCTGACGAAGAGCGAGATGAGGATGAAGACTCACATGGAGATGATGTAGTTCATGAAACTGGCTGTAGTTCTGTTCCTATATCTACTCATCTAGAAATTATTCCTAGTCAGGTCTATGAGCATCAAGTCTTTGCATATAGTCAAATACCGGAGTTTTATCATGACTTGAATTTGCAGGATGGTGGTTGTGTTAGCACTCAAAGACAATTACCCTTTAATTCTCAATTTTAGGATTCATCAATGACTGAGTTTGCTACAGGATTGTTGTTTACTAGCAAAGATGAACTAAAAAAAGCATGTGAAATTTATCACATCAAGAAGCATCGCACATATAATGTTGTGGAGTCAAAGAAAGCATTCTGGTCTGTGAAATGTGCATCTTCAAGTTCTGCACAGAGTTGTCATTGGAGTTTGCGTGCTACAAAGTTGAAGAAGCATAGATTTTTTGAGATCACAAGGTACGAGGGGCCACACTCTTGTTTATTCAGTCATGTAACTCAGGATCACAAACACATAAGTTCACGAGTTATCAGTCATGCGGTTCGACATATTGTGGAGAAAGACCCAAGTGTGAATATAGAAGCCATTATTGCAGCTGTGGCAGAACAATTTCATTATACTGTGTCATACTTCAAAGCATGGCGTGGGAAGCAGAAGGCATTGATTGATGTATTTGGTGAATGGGAACCCTCATATGCTAAGTTACCTAAATACATGCTTGCACTTCAGAATGTAAACCCTGGAATGGTGGTCTGTTGGGATTTCTACAATGCAGGGACATCTAATGTGCGTGTCCTGAATTATGTTTTCTGGGCATTTCATCCATCCATCGAGGGGTTTCGGTATTGTCGCCTAGTCATTTCTATTGATGGAACACATCTTTATGGAAAGTACAAGGGGAAGATGCTCATTACAACAAGCATTGATGCTAACAACAGGATATTTCCACTGGCCTATGCAATTGTGGATGAAGAGTGCACTGCTAGTTGGAGTTGGTTTTTATGCAATCTCAGGAGGCATATTGTGAAAGACAGAAATGACATTTATCTTATTCCAGACCGACATCCAGGTATACTAAGTGCCATAGCAGATGACAGTAATGGATGGGCTCCACCTCTAGCTTATCATCGCTACTGCTTGAGACATGTGTGCAGTAATTTCAACTCAAGATTCTCTGATATTCAATTAAAAAGAGCTGTATGGAAAGCAGGGAGCGAACATCGGCTTCGAAAGTTTAACTTTATCATGGAACGGATCAAGACAGTTAATGCAGAGGCTTGGACTTCGCTATCGGAGTTGGAGCCAGAGAAGTGGACATTGGCACATGATGGGGGCTTCCGCTATAGTATTTTAACAACAAATCTCTCAGAAGTTTTTAATAGTGTACTGAAGGGAGCTAGAAATGTACCGATAACGGCCTATGTTCAGATGACATTTTACCATCTTGTTAACAATACGAGACGCGCGGAAGCCATGAGATATGTGCAGGATAATCGAAATACTTTTTTCACTCCTCATGTGACAATTAAGCTTGTTGAAAGTCAAGCTAAAGCTAATGAGCACAGAGTGTTTAGATACAACATGCAGAGAGCCACCTATGAAGTCGTTACAAGAAGGTCAAGTGAAGCTCTTAGAGGTGGAGGCAACGTTCAGAATATATCGCTCGTAGACAGAAATTGTTCTTGTGGAAAGTGGACAATCTATAAGTATCCATGTTCACATGTCTTAGCCGTGTGCCACGAAATTGCCATGGATACAACCCCTCTTGTTGATGAAGTATACACAACTGGCTCTTATATAAATGCATGGGGAGGTGAGTTTAATCTGTTACCCCACGAAGACTACTGGATGGACACATTCACATGCATTCCTAATCACAACCGTCTCAGACCGAAGAAAAAAGGTAAGCCTAAGTCATCATGCACTCATAATTAAATGGATGAGGTGCAGCCAAGAAGTAAAAATCGTTGTAGTATTTGTAAGCAAACGGATCATTCTCGACGCCGTTGTCCTAATATAAATGTTGGACCTTCAGGATCCTAAATTGTACTATCTATATTTTATGTATGAAACAACTTCTACATGGTTGATTGTAATAAATGAGAGCAAGAATTTGAAAATTTGATAGTCTTCATTTAGGCTATCTGCACTCAAGGTTTAGTGTCTTGAATTGCTTGATTTTTCTTCTACTTTTTCAGGGTATGTTTGTTCTTGTTTGAGTGGGAGTCTCAGATAGAGAGAGTCTGGGCTACATTACAGGTGTTTTGCTCCATCGGCTTATATATACAGCAGAGTCTGGGCTACTCTTTTCTATTTGTTATGCTATGCTGTGATATTCAGTACAAGATATTCCTTTTCAGTATGCTATGCTATGCTATGCTTATTTCATTAGAGACTAACTTATGTTTTGTGGGTTTCTGATCTGACATGCTTTTTTTTTTCTTTTTTCTTGGTTATGACCCTATGCTATGTTCCTTGAAGTTTAGTCAATTAAAATGCTGCCAAGAGTTGGGGGAACAGGCTGATTTTTGTTCACTGGTAGGTGTATCATATGATTTTTTTCTGTTCCTTAAAGCTAAATCTCCTTCACTTAAGTTAATCAGGTAAATTTGTGATTTTAATTTTTTGGATTATGATTTCTTTCAGGTTATATATGGTGTTGTAAAAGAGCCAGTTCCAATTGGACCTGGACCCTGGGGCTCTACAGGATGGCCACGAGGTGGTGGCCGTGGAAGGGGAAGATGGTACTCAATATGTCAGAGGCTGTAAATAGTATGATGGAACCTATTGTGTGTGCATGAAGGACAAAATCAATGGTTAGGAAACATTTGATGTATAGTTCTTTGTCACTGATTTTACTTTCGTTATTGGAATACTGTTTTTAATTATTAGTTATCAAGACTATAGTAAGAAAGAAACTATAATATGCATATTGTTGAACTGAATGCAGTAAGGCACCCAAAGACCGGTGAAATGTGGTTTGCCATGCTAACGTTGGTTTCCTGTATCCATTTACTTAAGTTATGAGAAATAGTTCAGATGTATTTGGTTCACCGATCGAGAAGAAAGTTGTTAGTGAAAGTCTCATTCCAGCAGATATGCTGTTCCAGTCTATTATTTTGTTATTTAACATGACAAGATGAAATAATTGGGTTTCTTATCATTCTTATTGTTTCTCCTGCATTTACTTGTTCATTCCTGAATGGACTATGGACCATGGCACCAAAATATGGTCATTTGTTGAGTTTTACTTCCAATGGTCGGTCAATGACTCAACAATTCTTGGCATGCAGGCTGGTCGTTGACTGTGTATCAGATTTGGTGGACTATTGGGTAATATTTAATGAGCCTCATGTATTTGTTTTGCTAACTTATTGTGCGGGTGCTTGGCCTGGTGGACATCCTGACATGATTGAGGTGGCAACATCTACTTTACCAACTGGTGTTTTCAATCAAGCCTTGCACTGGATGTCTGAGGCACACTCAAAGGCCTATGACTATATCCATGGAGAAAGGTTGCTTGGAATTTCACTCATAGTATCAATACTTCCATACATACAGATTGATATAATATCATCACCCTCACACCTACTCATATAATAATTAATTTCAGGCTTATGTTATCTTCAATTACTGAATTGGTTTGATATTTACAGAAGTTTTGTTTGACTAGCAGCAAGGGTATTAGGAAACCAACTGTTGGGGTTGCACACCATGTCTCTTTTACAAGGCCCTATGGTTTATTTGATGTTGCTGCTGTTACGCTGGCTAATTCATTGACTCTTTTCCCCTATGTGGATAGCATCTGTGATAAGCTAGATTTCATAGGCATTAACTATTATGGACAGGTTAGCGCATCTCTAACACTCATTTCCTAGAAAGCTTGCACCCATTGCAACTGGGACAAGGTTGACATGGTTGTTACTATCCAGGAAGTAATTTCAGGGCCTGGCTTGAAGCTTGTGGGCAATGATGAATACGGTGAATCTGGACGTGGCGTGTATCCTGATGGTTTATACCGTATTTTGCTTCAGTTCCATGAAAGATACAAACACCTGAATCTGCCTTTCATTATTACTGAGAATGGAATTTCTGATGAAACTGACCTGATTCGACGCCCATACTTGCTGGAGCATTTATTGGCCATATATGCAGCCACTATAATGGTTTTTACCCTTGTCTTGATAAATATTTGTAATTATGAAGAACTTTTTCCTCTACTAAAGCATATATAAATGTCCATGTTTGTAGGGTGTACCTGTGCTTGGTTATTTGTTCTGGACAACATCAGATAATTGGGAATGGGTCGACGGGTATGGTCCCAAGTTTGGACTCTTGGCAGTTGATCGTGCCAATGACTTAGCACGTTAACCTCGCCCTTCATACTATTTGTTCTCTAAGGTAACAAACTTCAAAGGCTGTAAATCTTGCTACTTTCAAATTAAGTCACTTAGTTTACATATAACTAAACTGTTCAAGGCAACAATTTAATAACGCTTCAATAAGTCAGAAACCATCACAATATCTGAGCAATACAAGAAACAACTCAATGGATGAAACATATTTAATACATTAAACAAAAAAGTCTTTACAACAATTAGTTTATTTACATAGCTTAAGTACCACAGCCCCGTTTAGGAGGTCATCGAACTCGTCTAGAGCATCGCGCATATGTCGCGATCGGTCGAGGGCCCTCGTCAACCACATGGGAGACCCCCTTCTGCGCGGGGATCGTATCTGTCATATCAATGTCGCAAAAATAGTGGGAGACATCATCGCCGACCTCGGTGATATTCGTATCAGCAATGTCAGTAATCAGCAACGCCCTTTGATCATGACTACTAGATGTACCCTCACCTGCATGCCCCATGTGTGAAAAATCCTGTGCATATGGCGACGGCATGTTAGAAGGCGATGGTGTATAACGAAATCTACTCGTCCCAGGATCCTCATATGCGTGTGCCATCGCCGGTTCCTCATGAACTCGTGCCGCAGCAGGTGTACTCCTCACATGCTGATGGCCAATTACAGAAAAAGTGTTATCTAAAATCGCCCTCATGTCCAAATGAATCCTTTGCCGCTCGGCCTCCGATGTCGAATGCATAACTCGATCCAAGTTCAAGGACAACTCTTGAAACCTCTCATGCTGCATGTTTATGACAATATAATATCAAAAAATAAAAGATAATAACTCAGGAATAAATGATATTAAATAATCATTTTAAAATAATACTATGAATTCAAATGAAGCTCCTTCTCCTTCGTAGCCCGCAGTATGATACTCGGAACGGCTAATACATATACGTGTTATACTCCTAAACCATTCCATGTACTCAGGAGTAAATGGGACTCTCTCAGCAATAGGCTTCCCAATAATGATGTTTTCATGCCGCTCATTCCATGTAGCAATATGTGTGGCGTGTATGACATCCCACGAGGCATGTGCCCTCCCTCGTCGATCTATCTGATGAAGCTGAAGTGACGTATCGCATGGTGATGGGATCGACTAGCGGCAACCAAATTGCCGAAGCACTCGGTTCGAGAAATGCCACTCCACTAAATCAAAACAAATAAGTGAGGTCCGTGCCATCCAAATATCCGAACCGAATAAGCAGCTTGGAGGCAAAATAGAGAAAATCTCGGGCGTATACGGACACCATATGAACTGCATGTAAAAAAACCATCAATCTACAACTTACCTACATAAAATAAAAAAATAACAGTGGAAATAGATTTGAAAGTTAGTTATGTCATACCCGTTGGGAACTATCATCCAATACATCGAACTGGTCTCTATAGGCACGCAGTGTATGAGTTGGGACATTCTTTTGGTTCAATCTCACATTCCATCTATGCCCCCACAGTGCACCTAAGTGCCAAGCATCATCTGCATCAACAGGTCTAGCCTCCGGAGTCTCAAGTCTGATGGGACGAAAAACAGGTAATCGTTCCCATGCCCATATCTGAATGTTCGAATAATGCTCAATATTAGTAAACAATACAAAAGAAAAAAATCCAAACTCATTCGATATAATCAACTGTTTACCTATAGTAAGGGCAAGTATCCTCCTATCTCTGTCTGAGTAGGGCTCGTTCCGCGACAGAGTGCCCGATACAAACCGGCAAGTGTAGCAGAACCCCAGCTATATGCAGCAAATGCTCCCAGGTCTTCTAAAAGAGGCACATACATCAACTTCACTAAATATCCGGATGTATCTGAAAGGATGACTCCACCTATAATTCGGAGAAGTTGCCCCCTCACAAACTGCTGGACAACCTCATCATCTGCATCATCATCCAAGTGGAAGTCTCGGTAGAACTGATCGAAGAATGATAAGCGGAAACGGTCTTTAGAAAATGCCTCGGCAGGGGGTTGAACCCCAAACAACCTCACAAATATATCCTGCCATTTGCTCTAATATATAACGCGGATCAAGCCCAAGAACCGCTAACCCATCAATCCGTAGACCACTCGCGTAATACCGACATCCCGTAGTGTGACCGTCGCCTCGCCAAATGGAAGATGAAATGTGTGGGTCTCCCCCGTCGCCACCTCTCAACAAGTGCAGAAATAAGGCCGACATCGAGTCGAATCTGGCCTATCCGATATATGCCATACATGCCAACCTGCTCCAAATAATATTGCACTCGTGGGTGTGTCATGCCCGGTGTCTCCTTCCAAATCTGCGTGTCATGTCGACGGCATCTAAACACCGGTAATTTCTACAACAAATTCATTGCAATAATACATATAAATAACATAAACGCATGCTAACTAATTAAGAATCATCGATCAATAATGCATACCTCGCCCTCAAATATTTTGGTTGATCTATGCGAGCTTGCAGAGTCAGAACACTAGGATCGCGAGGCCCATGATGTAAAACATTATGAGTCATCTCGTACTACTCTGTCAAAACAAGTAAAAACATCACATAAGAAAAAAAAAATTCACTGATAATAACAAGTAATAACAATTTTGATTTATTTGAACAAAAAAATATAACTACAATGATAATAAGATAGAAACCACGATGATGTACAATGAAATTTTTAATAAAATAATTTTTATTAGAATAATTTTCAATTGAATTATTCCAATGAATGTTAATCTAACAGCAGTAAACAACTAAGGCAATAGCTCAAATATGATATAATTTTAAAATAAATTATATTTGCCTGAAACTGAGAATGTATTTACATAAGTAATTTATGGTTCAAGTAATTTTGCGAAAATGCCATGCATTTTAAAAGAACGGTGTCGTGGTCTAGAAAATCTAAGATTTTTTTAAACCTGATGTTACAAGAGAGGCTATTTAGTTGATATGTATGCTAAATGTGGCAGTGTTGATGAAGCTTGTTATGTTGTTGTTCTTAAGGAAGGATGTCTCTATGACTGGTCTTATTTTCCTCTTGCATCATACGAGCAACACATCCAAAGCATTCATTTTTTTAAATTATTATTATTAAAACAAGACATAATATTGGCATATCAAGTGTGTCAATGTTGCTCATCATGACTGATAATATAGATCATGCTCATTGAATTTTTTTTACTTATCAAACAATATAATTTTTCTACAAAAAGCTAACTAACCTTTACTTATTTTTTTTGATACATAAATTTACTGATTTTTAAATTTTTCTATCGCGATTAACTGATGTATTTGAACTAAAAATATCATTGTTTCAATTATCAATTTCTTTATCATAAAGATGAATGTGAAGCAACTAGCAACAAAGCATATTTAAATTTTTATAATTTAATTGAATTAAAAAAATTACCTTGGGGAACCATCGGCTCGAGAGAGGAGGGGGATGGGCCGCGAGACGGGCCTCAGATGGGCCGCGAGAGAGAGGGAGCACGGGGGACTGCTCGGGTGCGGGAGAGGGGGACCGGATGGGTTCGCACGAGAAAGAGGGAGGGTGCTTGGGTGCGCGCAAGAGAGAGGCAGCACGGGGGGCTCGGGTGTGCACAAGACCGGCGCGGGGGGGGGCTCGGGTGCGGACCGGGGCGGGGGGGCGCGTGTGGAGTGGGGTCCCGGTGGGGCTCGGGAGGGGGGGGGCCTCGGGGAGGGTGCGGACCGGGGCGAGGGGGGGGGGGTGTTGGGTGCGGGGCGGGGCGGGTGGCGCGTGTGGAGTGGGGTCCCGGTGGGCCGGGGGGAGGGGGGGGGCGCTCGGGGAGGGTGTGGACGGGGAGGGGTGGCGGGGGGCGGGGCGGGGCTTGGGGGACGGTGCGGACCGGGGGGGGGCGGGGGGGCGGGGGGCCTGGGGTCGGGGGCTCGGAGCTCGAGTGCGGACCGGGGCGGGGGCGGGGCTCGGGTGTGGACCGGGGCGGGGGCTCGGGGGCCAGGGGGGGGCTCGGGTGCGGACCGGGGCGGGGGGCGGGGGCGGGCTCGGGTGCGGACCGGGCGTGGGGGCGGGGGCTCGGGTGCGGACCGGGGCTTCGCTCGGGGGAGGGGGAAGCTGTGGGGTCGGGGGAGGGCTGGTGTGGGGTCTCGGGGGGGAGGGGGAGGAGGAGGAGGAGGAGGAGGGGGAGGGCGAGGCCGGGGAGGGCCTTTTTTGAGGAAAGCGCCACTGAGAGTGGCGTTTTTTAACAGTCACCATGCCCGCCATGCTGGCGCTGACGGGGTATTTTTTTTCCGAAAAAATGCCATTTGAAATGGTGTTTTTCGCTTTAATACCTTGCAAAAAGTTTCGTTCCCACCCTAAATTTGTTAAAAAAAAAAATTTTAACCCTAATTATAAAAACAGCTCGATTCTTAGGGGTTAACCTTCGTGAGGCATTGATATTCTTCTCTTGCTGTGTGTGTGTGTATATATATATATATATATATATATATATATATATATATATATATATATATATATATATATAAAGCTGCAGGTAATTCCAGAGCCAGAGCGCCGAAGGTGAGGTTCTGTTTTTCCTATTCAAGCCTTGGAGGATTTGCTTCTCTACAAGCACCATAAAAGAGCCAGGTATGGACAAAACTCGAAACCTGACAAGCCTCCAGATTTTTTTTTTTTTAATTCAATTACACACTTACCACCTCTCAGCGATGTTTCATATGCAGGATCCATGATCTCTTATCTACGAGAAAACATGAAACTTGAGCAAATACTGGACAAAAGGTCGATCTTGTTCTTGCTCTGGTCCTTCTCATGCTTACTGGCGCCATCCGGGGTCGATTCCACCGGAGCTATTCCGATTCGGAAACGAGACTGACCATCTATCCCTTCTTGCTTTCAAAGATCAAATAACTCGTGAACCCTCTGGAGTTCTGAGCTCGTGGAACGACAGCGTCCATTTCTGCAACTGGTTGGGGGTCACATGCAGCAGGAGACACAAGCAGAGGGTCTCCGCCTTGGACCTCAGCTCGTGGGGATTGGAGGGCTCGTTGTCACCTTCCACAGGAAACCTCACCTTTCTTCGGAGACTTGTCCTCGATAATAATGGTTTCTTCAGCGAGATCCCACCGGAGTTGGGCCGTTTGCGCCGGCTGAAACATCTCAATCTGAGTTTCAATCCATTCCTTGGTGGCCTCCCCACCAACTTGACCCACTGCTCTCAGCTTAGAATTCTCGACTTGACCTCCAACCAGCTCACTGGCAACATTCCACCAGGCATCGCCTCCCTTACGAATCTTGCTGAGCTATATCTCGCGAATAACGAATTGACTGGGGATATTCCACCTTCCATCGGTAACCTATCATCACTCACACGACTTTCCCTCCCTTTTAATCATCTGGTTGGAAGCATCCCGGATGACATCGGCCGCCTCACGACCCTAGAATATTTTCGAGTGACTGCCAATAATCTTACAGGTACAATCCCCAGCGCTCTTTACAACATCTCATCTCTGCAGTTTTCCTCTGTGGCATCCAACAATTTACGAGGAAGGATTTCATCAGATATTGGCATTACTCTTCCTAATCTTCAATACCTTTACTTGGATATTAACCAGTTTGATGGACCTATTCCAGCAACATTAGGAAATGCTTCGAGGCTTAAAGTCATTGACATTTCAGGTAACCATTTTAGTGGAAGGGTGCCACCTGAGATAGGAAAGCTAGCAGACCTTGTCAAACTTAATGTAGAAATAAATCATCTAGGAATAGAAGATGCCGAGGGATGGGAATTTCTTGACTTTCTAACAAACTGCAGCCATTTAGAGGCGTTGTCCCTCGTTGAAAATTTGCTAGGAGGCATGTTGCCCAGCTCCATAGTCAACCTCTCTTCACAACTCCAAGAATTGAATATGGGAGAAAACCATATATCAGGGAGAATTCCTCATGAAATCCAAAACCTGCCCAACTTAAATCGACTCAGTTTCGAGAATAACCTTTTCATTGGTACCATACCAGAAAGCATTGGTAAGCTTGCAAGACTGGAGGCATTGAGCTTGGCTCTCAACAGATTTACAGGGCAGATTTCATCTTCTATAGGCAATCTCACTAAATTGTCTCTTCTCGATTTGGGCGAGAATAACCTGCAAGGCCCCATACCTCTAGGCCTTGGAAATTTCAGCAACCTAATAGTCCTTCATCTTCAAAACAATCATCTTAGTGGAACCATACCCAAAGAGATTGTAAGTATTTTTTCCTTGTCACTTTCTCTTAATTTATCTATGAATTCATTGGTTGGATCACTCCCTCCTAAAGTTGGTGCATTGAAGAGCCTAGGAATTCTTGATATTTCTGGAACATGTTGTCTGGTGATATTCCTAGCATGCTTGGTGATTGTGAGATGTTGGAGCACTTATATATGGATAACAACTTATTCCAAGGGATAATTCCTCAGTCCTTAAGCAACATAAAGGGCCTTCAAGAATTAGATCTATCACATAACAAAATTACGGGATCTATTCCAGCATTTTTGGAGGACTTGATTCTATTGGAATATTTAAATTTGTCTTTCGACAATTTCGAAGGCAAAGTGTCTGTGAAGGGGATCTTCAAAAATGCAACTCAGTTTCCATCAAAGGAAATAATCGACTCTGCAGAGGTATTCGGGAATTGCATCTACCTACATGTCAAGAGAGATCATTAAAAAAGATTAAATGGCCTATACTGTTGAAAATAGTAATTCCAATAACTGGTATAGTCTTCTGCATAATCCTTCTTTTCTCCTTTCTTATCCTCGGAAAGAAATGAAAGTCAAGGATGAGTTCTCCCACTGCATGTCCATCTCCATTAGATGATCAGTTTCCCAGAGTTTCTTACATTGATCTGGCTAGAGCAACTGATGAATTCTCTTCCATCAATCTCATCGGTAGAGGAGGGTAGGATACTGTTTATAGAGGCATTTTGGGTACTCTGCAAACAATTGTTGCTGTAAAGGTTTTCAACCTCCAATATGAAGGAGCTTCAAAGAGCTTTCTAGCTGAATGTAAGGTGCTGAGAAGAACTCGACATCGGAATCTTGTCAAGGTCATAACTTGTTGCTTGATGGTTGATTTTAGAGGCAATGATTTCAAAGCTATGATTTTTGAGTTTATTCCTAATGGAAGTCTAGAGAAATGGTTATATCCAGAGTTAGATGAGCATCATCATTCGAAAGGTCTAAGCCTACTTCAAAGGATAAACATAGCAATTGATGTGACTGATGCAATAGATTACCTTCATAATAATTGTCAACCATCTATTGTTCATTGTGATATAAAACCCAGTAATGTGCTGCTTGATAATGAGATGGTTACTCATGTGGGGGACTTTGGTCTAACAAGATTCATGTTTAAAGCTGCAACAAACTCCTTTATGAACCAGAGTATCTCAAGTCGGATAAGAGGATCTATCGGATATATAGCTTCAGGTATGTTCTATTTTCATCCATCTTCTTGGTTCATAGTTGTTTAATTTTAGATATCCATGCTGAAATTTCTTCTTCTATTTCTTTTCTCTTTTAGAATTGAAGATAATGATTCAATTTGTTCATTTTGCTCAACCATTTAAATGTATGGATTGCAGAATATGGCGTAGGTTGTCGGGTGTCTACTTTTGGTAATGTCTATAGCTATGGAATTCTTCTCTTGGATATGCTTACGGAAAAGAGACCTATTGGTGATATGTTTAAAGATGGCTTAAGCCTTCGAAAATTCGTCAAGACAGCTTTTTCTGATAGAATCATGGCAATTATGGATCCCCTAATGCTGCTTGCTGAAGATGAAGGTAAAAGTCAAGAATGCTTAGCATCCATGGCAAGAATTGGTATTTCTTGCTCTAGTGAATTAGTGCAAGAAAAGTTAAATATAAGTGATGTTACCACCGCTATGCGTGCGATTAGGAATGCCTACCTTGGGAATAGAGTTTGCTAGAAGATCTGGTGAAGCTTAATTGGAAGTTAAAGTCTTAGTATCTTATCTCTAATAAATGTGAAGCTATAATGTTTATTATTCTAAACCCCTATTTCCTAGTCTTAAACTTCTTTGTAACTTGGTCACTGAGCTTGTTGTTTGTTCTCTAATAGTTACTATAAAAATTTGTAATAAATCTTATAATTGTGTGCACCTTATTGTTCTCTAATAGTTTTCATATGCAGGATGCATGAAATACACCTAACTACCTCTTTTTATATATTTTTTAAATTCTTCTCTTTTTGAATATATATTTTTTTATTTCATAATTTGATAATACACCTACTACCTCTCAGTGGTATTTCTTAAGCAGAGCTGCATGATTTCTCTTCTACGAGACAGCATGAAACCTGAACAGAACGTGGGGTTGTTGTTGTTGTTCTTGCTTTGGTCCCTCTCATGCTCACTGGTACCATCCGGGGTCGATGCGATGGGAGCTATTCGGTTCGGAAATGAGACTTTCAAGGATCAAATAGCTCGCGACCCCTGTGGAGTTCTGAGCTCGTGGAACGACACCGTCCATTTCTACAAGTGGTTGGGGGTCACATGCAGTAGGAGGCACAAGCAGAGGGTCTGTACCTTGGACCTCAGCTCGTGTGGATTGGAGAGCTCACTGCCACCTTCCACGGGAAACCTAACCTTTTTTGGGAGACTTGTCCTCCATAATAATAGTTTCCTCAGTGAGATCCCACCGGAGTTGTGCCGGTTGCACCGGCTGAAACATCTCAACCTGAGTTTCAATCCATTCCTTGGTGGCCTCCCCACCAACTTGACCCACTGCTCACAGCTTAGAATTCTTGACTTGACCTCCAACTAGCTCACTTGAGATTAGAAGCATGCATGAAGATTTGAGAAGAGTATCTAAACGAGACAAAATTTTTAGGTCTCAAATCAATTCTTTAAAATTAGAAAATGAGACTTTGAAAAAGGAAGATTGAGTCCTTGGCAAGCTCAAGAGAAGAGCTTCAAAAGAAAAGTGATACTTTAAAACTTGAGAATAAGAAGCTAATTGCCTCAAATAATGATTTGAATAGTAAGCTTAAAATTAGTTAATACTTTTGAAGAAATGCAGACCGAAAAACTTAGGACATGGAAATGAATCTTTAAAGAAATTAGTTAATAAACTTGAAAAAGAGATAGACTCTTTGAAAAATAAAAATGCTTCCTTGAAGAAAGAAAATGATCGATTGAAATTTAATAATGAAGTTCTAAAGAAGGAAAATAAAAAATATTCTTTAAAGAATGAAAATAGCTCCTTAAAGATTGAGAATCGAAGGCTAAAATCCTATGATTCTTCATATGAGCATTTATCAAAAGAAAATAAAACTTTACAAAGAAAAGTAAATGATTCAAACCAAATTCTTTGCAAATCTATTAAAGAAAAAGAAAATCCAGATACATTGCTAGGGAGTCAAAGTGTTGCTTAACAAGAGTGGGACTACAACATGAATCATCAAAGCAAAAGAAATACGTCAAAAAATTTTTTTGTAAAAATTATCTCATCATATGATCCTTCAAATGAAAAGAAACATTTTAAAAATTTTTTCATAAAAGGTACTTCTCCTAGTCTATTTACTTCATCTTACTATTGTGGATGTAAAGGATATATCCTTCATTCATAACTAATTAGAAAATATATTTATATGGGAATGAAGAAGGTTTGGATAACAAAAGGAATGCAACTCCAAAAGACTCTGAGTACTAATCCAATTGGACTCAAAAAGGTCATCTTATAAATGATTATTCCTAATCAACTATTTTAGTAAATCTTTGACAAGCCTATTATATTTTTTTAATAATGGCATACAAGTTGATGACTATTAGTAAACTCATTGTTGGTTGAAAACTCTCAAACTCTTTTCTTTTTTCACCTTCCATTAGTTATTTTTAAGCATATTGAATATTTCCTTAATAGTAGAATACAATCTAATAATGAGTAGCAAACTCAATGGTCATTAAATTTTCTAATAATAGACTAGGCTCCTTATAAAATTAATGGCAAACATGTTTGGTGGTACACATGTTTCAAATTTTTCTTTTTTCCCTCTAACATATTATTTCTTCTACAATTCTTAACAAGCCACTATTAGTCAAAGTGTTCCAAACTTTTCTCTCTTTTTTTCCCTTTTATGTTTTATTTTTTTCTAGATTTCCTGGTTCTTTTTTTAAAAATAATATACAATTTGACAATCATTAACAAAATTCTTAGCAAACATGTTATTAATCAAAGAATTCTATTTCTCTTTCTTTTATTTATGCATTATATGTTTCTAGTCCTACTCGATCTTACCTTAATAGTTGATCATTGACAAACCCATCGATCATTAATTTTCTTATTAGCAAGCTCCTTATAAAATTCTTAATAACATGTTCCTAACCAAAAAGTCACAAATTTTTCTCTCTTTTTCTCATTTTTATGCATTATTCTTTTTTAGATTACTATGAAGGGGTTACTAAAGAAAAATCATTTTGTTCCTAATCACAATTAGAATTTTTTTACATGATGTTACGTTCTCTTTTTTCTTTTCTTTCTTCCTTTAGACTACTAAAATTTTTCAAATTTTTGCAAATAATGATATTTATTTCTAATTCTAAACTAGTTAAAAAGTAAAAATAAAATTATAGTTTTGTCCTTCCCTTGACCACCTTGCTTTTGTCGATCACGTATATTTATTTATCTTAACTTTTGAAATAAAAGATACTTAGTTATTTTTAAAATATGATGTTGAAGTCCACATCATTTATTTTCTTTTATAGGTTTATCAAAAAGGAAAAATAAAAAAAATCATTTTCCTCCTTAACATCATGTTAGAATTTTTTTTACATTATGTAATTCATTGTTGATTATAAAATAAATTCTCTATCTTTTTTTTATCTTCTCAAGTCTCTGGAAGATAAAAAAAAAAAAAAAAAAAAAATCCAACTTTCTTCTTTCTTACTATCTAGTTTATCTTCTTCTATTAGGTTTGAATTTAAATTTCTTTTTGGAAGATAGTTATATATATAGATATATATGATTCTTTACTTCTAACTTTGTAGCACAAAATTTTATAAATTGATTTATATAAAATTAAGTTTCAGCTTTGCTATGTATAGATATAGTCTTTCTTTCCCTTTTTTAGATATTATTGCTTTCTAGACTCATTGGTTTTTTTTTTAATACAATTTGGCAATCGGTCATTGAGTTCTTAAGACTATATAAAATTCTTAACAAACCCACTATTAGGTTAGAGGGTCCAAAAACTCTCTCTTTCTTTTTTCTTTCCTTTTTTATGCGTTATTCTTTTTTTGATTACTATAGAAAGTTACCAAAGGGAATTAGTTTTATTCCTAATGATAATTAGAATTTTTATTTTTGCATTCGTGTTCACTTCTCTTTCAAATTTCCTTTTCCTTTTTGTAGTACTACGAAAAGTTCAAATTTTTGCATAGTCTATATTTTTAACTCTTGAACTAGCTAGCAAGAGGTAAAAAAGACTAGAAGGGAAATACATATTATACAATGCTCGGTGTTTGTATATGGGAGGGTAAAAGAATAAAGTTAGAAGAATTTATTAAAATAATGGTATGGAAATGATCCATCTTTATCTTAATAACTAATGAATTACCATCCACAAGACCCAATTGAAGAAAGCCATTCTCTTTGGCAACTCATTGGTCAGTATAATTAAGCAATCTAGAGTTATAAACTATACCCTTTATTTATATGGTTCTTTAAAGTATGAAAATAATACTATACTATCTTCTCCATCTTCTTTCATAGGTTGAAACAATCATATAATTCGTGCACTTCAATTGCCTGTGAAAATATTTAAAAAATAAGAAGCCTAAAGTTTCAACAACAAATCAAAGTGATCGAATGTCTTAGCATAAATAGGCATTTTTTCTAGTATAAAATATTGAATTTTTTTGTAAATCTTTTCTATCAATGTTAACCTTTCCTTAGTAAGCAACTAGAGTCAAATTTGTCAAACAAATATTATACATATTCCATTTATAATTTATATATTAATCTTTGTTTGAGCAATTATATTATACATATTATATGAAGACATGTTTATAATTTTATTATCTCTTTGCACACCACATGAGTATCATTATTAAATCAATTAAGGTTAATAAATATATTTCAAAGTACAAAAGTTTTACAAATTAATGAAATTATAGCACTTCAAACAGTGGCCTGAATAATATGAAGAGGAGAAGAAATGCCTTCTTTATAAAAGAAATTAAATTAAAAAAAAAAATTATGACTGTCTATCGTACATAGATGTCAAACATAATAAAATTATATGGCAGTATTTATTTAGACAAATTTTACAAACTACTATACCAATTGTATAAATTTTATCGCACATCCTCCAAACCTTTTCCTTGCCTTGCCTAAAATGGAAGGCTTAATGTTGAGTGATGACACACCATGCTCCTCCTCTTCTCAACCTTAGTCACTGCCATCTACACCAAGAATTTGATCGGATTTCAATGGGCTAGTGTTTGATCTTTGGTTCTCTCTTTCATTATTTTTCGATGAGACAAATTTCATTATGATCCATGTGAACAAGTCTAACTTTGGAGATCTTCAAGTAATATATGACCAAGTTGAAGGATGCCAAGTGACTCTACTTCACATGTAATGGTGGGCATATCATGAATGACACGTGGCTCTACGTCCTAAATGGGGCCCTTCAATACTGTTGCCACGAGGTTTTGGTGTTGCTGTGCAAGGTCATAGGCTAAGCATTTCATGCACATCCTGTTAAATGAAAAAGACTCTAAAGACTTGAAAGCTTATGGAATTCTTCAAGACTTCATGTAATATACCTCAAATTGAAAGAGCAATTTAGAATACTTTTGACATTAGATTGCCTCATTCAGCAAAATCAATCAAGAAAAGTAAATAAACTTAGCAGAATTTTCTTTTGATAGCAACAAAATCTCTTCATCCACTTAAATTCTCGGGTGTTTTTCTAATTAACTTAATTGTCAATCATCTTAACTTTTAAGTGCAGCATGGATCCTTGGCCATGTTGAATCATGATATTATAAAGTCATTTTTGATAGACCTGACCTATCACGTGACTGATAAATTAAACCTTCTAATGCACATAGATTGATAATTGATGAGAGTCATAACATTGTGATCATTAATAAATCTAATCTATCAGTAGGCCAGATCTATCAAAAATGGCTCTAATATTGACGGTAATGCACCTTTTAATGTTTGATCATCCTTTATAAGAATGCTCCTCGGCATAAATCTCCTTAATTATTTAATTTAAAATTTTCTTTTAGTAAAAATAGTAATCAATTATTTTAGTAAATTAATCATTAAATTAATTATCTGATTTGGATTTTAGAAAATCAGAACATCATTAATTAATTAATCAAATATTGGTTTCCTAATCAAGAGTCAAATCCCACCCCACGCTCATAAATCCCACACCGGCGAGCAAGAGAAAAGCGTGCGCGCAGCAAAACCGCTTCACATTCTCTAAGCCCTCCCCTCTGACCTCTCTCTCCCTTGCCCAAAAAATGGAAGACTTAATCGACCCTAGACGCCACGCCGCCCCTCTCCTCCTCCTCCTCTTCCTCCTCTCCTCCGCCGCCGCCGCCGTCTTCGCCAGCATGCACGTCGTCGGCGACAACAACCACTGGGCCCCCAACATCAACTACACCGAATGGGCCGCCGGCGAGCACTTCTACCAATACGACTGGCTCGGTCCGCCTCCGCTTCCCTCTCCTCCTCCTCCTCCTCCTCCTCTTCCTCTTTCTCCCTTCGATCCATTCGCGTTTCAATCCACCGATCTTTGATCTTTGATGTTTGATTCTTTCTTTCTTCCAGTGTTCTTCTACGAGAAGGGGTTGTACAACGTGATCCAGGTGAACGAGACGAACTACGAGTCGTGCTCGGAGGAGAATCCGATCTTTAAGTACGGCAGGGGACACAGCTACGCGATGCAGTTGAACGATACCGGACCCTACTACTTCATCTCCGGCGGCGGGTACTGCTGGCACGGCATGAAGCTCTCCATCCTCGTCAACCCCCCAGCCGCCCCCGCCCCCGCCCCGTCTCCGTCGTCCAAGTCCGGCGCCGGTGGCCGGAACGGCATCCGAAGCGCCGCCGCCGCCGTCGCTGCCGCGGTGTTCGGCTTGGTTGCGTTCGGTCTTGGCGCGTAACGGGGCCGTTCGCTTTTTCTGATTGTTGTTTCCTTGAATGCCCTTCCTTTTGGTCTTAATTGCACGATGTTTTGCCGGTTAAAAACTTCTTGTGCGGTGGTGCCCGCAAGGGTATTTCGGTCATCTCGTAGCTTCTTTGGCGTTCGTCCCGGATTTGACCAGGTTGCCCATGAAATCTGGGGGCTTGGGATATACTTTGGAAATAATGCTAGAGTGGTAAGTTGGAGATATTATGTTGAATTTAAATTTTAAAAATTAATTTATCATGAAATGATGGGTCTTACTATGGAATATGCTATTATGGCATGAATGTTTATGAAATGCATTATTATTGAATATGTTATTGGCATATTAGAAGATCACTTTGGTGTGAGATGATATAAAAAGAATTTTAATGTATTGACTCATATTGATTTTTTAAAATATCTTGATATCTTGCCATTTTTATACAACAATTATAATAGTACTAATGGATTATCTTTTATTTTTATATAGTAATAATTCTTATACATTTTTAAAAATGTATTCAATCCATCAATTTTCAAATGATGGTAATGTTGCCTGATTGATCGATATGCACATCAACTAAAAAAAATCAAATAAATATATTTACTAAACTTTTCATGGCATCAAAGCAGGCCAATTAATGTTTGCCAATAATCCTCCACATTTATATTAAAAGCTAGATTTAGTCGAAGGATTCTTTCTTTCTTTTCGCCATCTTAATGGCTTTATCATCCTCCATAAATCCTTAACATGATCATACCTTTATCCTCTTCAATACCTCCCATCTTAATTTTAGTAAATTGGAAAACCATTACTATTTATTATGGTGATTTCAATTTTTGTTAGTCCTTCGATCTCACAAACTTTTGGGATTTGTTACTAGCACATTCCCATGTTTGAGGCAATATATTAAAAAATTAATGAAAAACTTAGTAAAGTTTTCAAGTATGGTGAGTGGTATGGACCATCTCAACTATTTCTTTTCTAGATGAATGTAACTTGGATGGAGAATATTTTGGTCGCTGCTCTATAGTATGGCTTGCACTTGAGGAATAATTCTTATTCCTCTTATTTTGCCAATATAAACTAGCTAAAATCTAAATTTTTAAAAAAATAAAGAAGAAGATAAATTTTTGGTTTCTTAAATAATTACTTTATTAATTAAAATTAAAATTATCTTTGGTGTGAATTTGTTTATTTATTTTCAAGGGGATAGTTACCTTACAAAGGCAGAGTTTTAAGATGAGAGAATGAGGGGGAAGAAAAGTAATTTGGGGTAAGAGCCTAAACCATTTTGAAGATCAGCATCTTGTAGGATATATTACAAAAATAATGCAAGACAAGCAACTTATGAGTTCTAGATATTATGCATTCACTATTATATCCGTATGATAACTAACTTTGTATTTGAATTAAATTTTAAAAAATAATTATGATAATTTATTAAGAAATGCTGGCTCTTATTTTGAAATATATTATTATAATAAGAAATAATTATGAAATATACTATTATAATATTTCAAGACTACTCTAGTAAATCGCTGGAAGTGGTCTGAGCTAAGTTAGGACATATTCTAACTCGAGCTTGGTTCAAATATTTTTTTTTTAGCTCTAAGCTAGGATAGGGCTTAAAGAATTTGTAAACTCTAGGCAGCTCGAGCTCAATGCTAGCCTAGCCTGAAGCTTAGTTAGGTTGAAATTTTTTATGATAGAAAAGATAAATCAAGAATTGCTATAAAGATAGAACACAACTAGGTAGCATGTCCAAGACACTAACCTTGAGAGGCAAACTAATTAGAAATATTTTATTTTATTATTGCTGAAAAAAATTTCTAGATAAGAATTTCTACTGAAGAAATAAAAAGTAGCAAATATGGATGAAATAAGAAAGAAACATGAAAAGCCTAGAGAGAAAAGAGAGAGAGAGAGAGAGAGAGAGAGAGAAGGGAAATTCTAATTCTTATTCCAAGCCACAGGTTCCCATTACTCATAGAATACTAATTATCAACACTTGCTCCTCCCCTTCTTTTTTGTTTGATTTAGTGCCTGCCCTTTTTTTAATGCATGCAACTTTGCTAAAGTTTTTCTAGATTTTGTTCCTTAACTCATACAACCTTAAATAATGTCTCTTTAAGTAAATCTGGTCCACCGACAAACCATGTCATCAACATGGACATGAACATTTATCATCTCACATGTCTCCATGAAATAGACACACGACAAAGGAATTATGGTTTCACCTTGGTCTACTTTGCTTCTAGATGTTAATCTCATGTTTTATCAAGCTTGTTAATAATTGAGGAGGGTGGTT
This sequence comes from Metroxylon sagu, assembly GCA_017589505.3. Lineage (NCBI taxonomy): Eukaryota > Viridiplantae > Streptophyta > Magnoliopsida > Arecales > Arecaceae > Metroxylon > Metroxylon sagu. The sequence goes on along the minus strand of JACVBY030000605.1, from coordinate 1,661,848 downwards.
AACTTTTATGCTGCAACATCCAAGCCCTCCAAGACTTGAACTCACCTAGCGATGCTACAATATGTGGGGCTCAATGCCCAACACAAGCTCCATAAAACCAAGTTGCTAGTGAATCCTAGACCAAAACCAAAATGGTCATTATCCAAGGTAAGGTTGTCCTAACATCATCGCTATCAACAATAGAGAGAACGATGCAAAGAGAGACTCGCCATCACCAATTTGTTTCAGTGAGAGAGCTCGACTATAACATGTTTAAGAGCAAAATTATGCATAAAAAAAAACAAAAAAATCCTTGCATCTATCTTGATTACTATAATCTCAACCAAAACTACATATTGATACAAGCTTCAAGCAATCCATTATATGAACAAATAAAGCATTGATTTGTAGAAGCAATAAAAGATCATAAAACTCTCATCATGTTACATGTCACACATTTACACTTTCATCTTCTCCAGCATTATATTTTTGGCTTATATTTATCCATACTCATTCTTATTAGCCTGCCATAGTGATGCGAAATTGAAGACTTGTGTTGCTACAATCCACACATCCATGATGGACTATTTGTTGATCAAACTTGTCCCAATTGATAACAAGAAGACCAGCTTCAAGCCTAGATCCGGATCGAATCAGGCTTGATTAAAGTTGAAACCCCAAACCTTCTTCGGCCTCAAGCCTTGGGCCGGGTTGGGGCCAAGTCAAATAATGACCCAAGCTCATCTCAAAAATTTTTTAAGCTCAGATATTAAGCCCAAATCTAACATGTATGGGCACGAACCTAGTCCTTGGCTTGACCCGATATTGAGCTAGTCGGACGAGCTGCAAGCCTGTCCAAGCCCATTTCTAATACTACTTCAGTACGAAGAGTCCTCATATATTGGTTTTCATTTATTTTTTTGAAATATCTTTATATAACAATTATTATAGTGTCATCTTCCATTTTTATATAATAACAATTGCTATACATTCTTTTCATTTCATCCAATCCATCAATTTCTAGATGACGATAATGTTGTCTGATTGATAAATATATACATTAATAAAAAAAATCAAATGAATCATGGTATCAGAGCATGGCCATTAATGTTTGCCAATAGTTCTCCATATTTATATCAAAAGCTAGATTTTTAGTGGAGACCCTTTCTTCTTCCCATAAACTAGATAGCTTCATCATCCTCTAGAATTCCTTAGCATAACCTTTCCTTTATTATCTTCAATGCCTCCCATCTTGATTCTAGTAAATTGGATAACTATATGTATTTACTTTGGTGATTTCAATTTCTTCAAATCCTTCAATCCCACAAACTTTTGGGATTCATTGGTGGCACATTCTCATGTTTGAAGCAATATATTAAAAAATCAATGGAGAACTTGTTAAAGATCTGAAGTATGATGAGTGATACGTGCCATATCAACTATTTCTTTCCTTAGTGATTGATGGAGAATATTTTGGTTGTGACAGTAGGCCTTTATGCTGTTGGCATGGCATGACTATATTTATGTCATGCTTCAAACCTATTGCATAGGTTAGCCATATGATAAGGCCTTACAAAATTTCTAGGGCTATGCCTTAGATTATGTAGCCATGTCACATGATTGACCTAGGTGATGGATATGGAGCATGACAACTTGAGCAATAATTTTCATCTCTCTTATTTTCTCAATCATCTAGCTAAAATCCAATCTTCAAAAAATAAAGAAGAAGATAAGTTTTACAACTACTTATCTTTAGCTCATCAGGCACCTTACTAATGACTTATCATCATAAGAAAATCGGTTGATTGACATTGACTTAATTTTACACACTTTGAACATATTTCCCAAACCATTCAAAATTGAAATTTATGCTTGTAATTCATCTATTTTAGTTGAAGAACTTTATACACTCTTGCTCATTGAAGAATTTGATTTAGCCAAAATAACTTTGGTTATCATTTTATTTGATTTTGGTGACATTGCACTTCTTCCATTTAAAGCACAAAATAAAGGCAATCTAAGATTTCATGAATCGATCAATTGCCTACGATCATACTCACAACCGCTCATATTCTTCGGTTACTAATTTCAACAATAATCCTTTGGTCTCAAATAGATATATTATTTTTCAAATTTGCAATAAATATGGCTATACTTCTCATGTCACATATCCAAAATCTTAACACAGGGGCATAACAAGTGCTGCATACCTACAAGGTATAACCTCACAACTAGTCAATCTTGTGAATAAGGCAGTAACATAGCTATTCAATCTGGTAAATAAGGTAATACAATGGTGTAATATTTTTAATATCCCTCCTCAAACTTAAGGAAGTGTCGCAAATAACAACTTGAGTTTGTTAACCAAATCCTAAAAATAACTAGGTGGATGAGACTTGATGAAAATATCTACAAGTTAGTCAATAGAGGAGACTCAGGTGAGGATGGTAATGCTAGTACAATTGTACTAGTGAATAAAATGATAATTGGTTTCAATATGCTTAGTACAAGCTATGACGATTCATTCTAGATAATGCATGATTAAAAATTTTGCTAATACCTCTCTTACATAGTAATGATCAAACTTTGAAACTCTCAAATATAGGTTCCCCTATCTGTTTGCACATTAATATTTTTTAATCCTAAATATATCTTTCATATCCCTCATCTTGACTAATCTTCTTTCTCTTTATTACTTTATTAAAGATAATAATTATCATCTTATCTTTTATAGTAATTAATTTACTATTTAGGACAAAAGTTAGGAATGATTCCTTGTCAAGAGAAGAGCGAGAATGTGTTATCCGTAATTAATTAGTACTTTTCTTTTTGGTTAATTACTACTTCTTAGAATAAATCTAATTTAGCTACTTTCATTGATGAACGTGCTTATACCAATGTTTAGCTTGTTAGACTGAAAAATCCATCCAAGCTGCTTTTAGCAGCTACGTTGTTTAGGTCCATTTGTGCCGCTCCTATTAATCAATAAAAAGTAAGAAATTTTCATTCTCACCCTTTTTTATCATTTCTAATGCACCTATTTACCTCATTTATATAGATTTTTAAAGTGCTATTCCTATTTTATCAAATGGTAGTTATAGGTATTATGTCCCCTTTGTTAATGCTTGTTCTAGATATTCTTAGTTGTTTCCTTTATGCACTAAATTTGATTTTTATTTTTTCCTATTTTGTAGGATTCAAAGCAAAAGCTGTGAACTAGTTTGAAAGGAAATTTAAAATTCGGCAATTAGAATTTGAGATAGAGTTTCTTAGTAAATCCTTTTAGCTTTTTCTTTCACAACTTGGTATTAATTGCTCATTAACCATCATGCTCATATGCCCATGAGCAAAAGGTGAGGAATGAATGTAAATATAAGCATACCATTGAAATTATCCTTGCTATATTAGCCCACTCTTACATACTCTTTTCTTATTGGGATAATGCCTCTAGCTTAATAATTTATCTTTTCAATCATTGATATAAATTTTTATTGCAATGTGATGATTTTATATGCAAATCTACTATTATATAACAACAGTTATAAAATTTAACTGCATAGGATAGTATTTATAGACATCATGTGACAGCTTTTCTAAAAGTTTTTCTATTATTTCAAATCAGAATTTCAATGTATCTTGAATCATTTTCTAATTAAGCTGGTTTTGAATTAGGTCAATTCTAAATATAGCTATGCAAATTAGGAATGTGTTTGGCTTTTAAAAGTAATCATATTTTTTATTTTCATTTTCAAAGAAAATAGAGAAGATTAATGAAAATGCATAGGTGAGTGAAAATAAAAATAATTTTTTAAAAAAATACAACTCCAAAATAGCAAAAAAAGAAATTAATTAAAAAATATTTTTATTATTTTGCATCAAAACAAATAGGAAAATAGAAAACAGAACCGGGAAAACTTGAAAACAAAGACATGAATGGCATTCCATTGAATTTTTTCTTTCTATTTTTTTAAAGTGGCATCTGGTTCATGATGATATAATATTAGCAAAAATATAAGGATGCATTTGATTTATGAGAATGGTCCTGTTTTTTATTTTTATTTTCAAAGAAAACAAAAAATACTTGTAAAAATAAGCTTAGTGAATGAAAATAAAAATAATTTTTTAAAAAATATAAGATAGAAAATTGAAAACAATTTAAAATATTTTTACTATTTTTCACCAAAAAAAAGAAGAAAGCAAACATGTTTTGTATCACTTTTATTTTTTATTTTTTATTTTTAAAAGAAAATTTTTTGGGAAACTAAGGCAACTTTTTAGTAAAGTCATAATATATATTATTAATATATAATAATAAATAATATATTATAATTATATAATATTAATTATTATCATATATAATATATTCTTATTAATATTATATTATTATTAATTATATACTATTTATATTAAAATAATAACTATATTATTATTTATTATAAATATATATAATTAATATTAGATTATTATTTATATTGATTATATATATAACAAATATATAATATTATCTTATAATATAATATTAAAATATATTATATGTTATAATATTATATAATGTATAATAATATTGTATTAATAATATATGATATATCATATATTATAGTATTAATTATTATAATATAATATCATAATGTATAATTAATATAGAATATATAGAATATAAATGTATAATATATATTGATAATTTTAGAATAATATTACTAATTTATTTATAACACATAATTTGTATATAATATTATAATATGTTATAATATTGTTATATTATTGATAATACTATTAATCTTATGTTGTAATATATAATTTATATGCAATATATTTAGAGTTATTATGATAATATATTATATATGATAATTTATATTATAATATATATTTTTATTTTTTACTTATCCTTTTGAATGATATTATTTAAATGAAAATAAGAAATAGAAAATAAAACTATTTTTAGAAAAAAAAAAAAAAATGGAAATAGAAAATGCTTTCAACAACCAAATGCAGCCTAAGATTTCCAATAATCTTATACTAGGTATTTAAATTACTAGAAATAGAAGACTAATATGTTTGGTTTACCTTAATAATATTAGTACACAATCATAGGAATGTAACAATTTATATTATCATATTCTTAAATTTTATTTGTATTTTATTATAAATCTTTTTTGCCTTTTTAAGTAGCTGCCTTTTTCTTTTTCTTATAGTAAAAAATAAAAATTTTTCATAAAATTATTTTAAAAATATTATATATTTAAATATTATAAATATTTACTATATATTATGTATAAATATGTAATAATATATTATATTATATTATGTATAATAATATAATACATTATATTATTATTTAAATTTCTTAAATAATATATTATATTATAAATATATATTATAAATTATTTAAATATAATAATTTAATACAAAGAAGGTAAAAATATTAATAATTTTAAATTAATATTTATATTATTAAATAAAATATATAATACTATTTAAAATATTAAATATTATATTAATATTAAATTTAATATTAATATAATATAATATATTAAATATTAAATATAAATATAATATTAAATATCTAAATGTTACTAAGTACATATTAAATATATAATTAGATTAAATATTATTAAATATTTACGTGGAAGTTAAAAGTGTAATCTAATATTACTAAACTTTAGTAATCATACTCACCTTTAACATTACTATTATTTATAGTACTATCTAAATTACCATCCGCATAATCCATACGATAATTTTATGTTACTAAAATGGATTAGTAGGAACAAATGGCTCTTAAAGGCACTGTTTATAATGAAAATTAAAAAAAATTATTTGCATCTATCAAATTTATTTTTGTAGAAATCAAAAAATAAAAATAAAAAAATTAAATTTATTTTTAAAAAATAAAAAAAATTAAAATGGAAAGGTTTTCTATATTTTCTTAATGGCTAAATTGCCCTCCTAAATAATCAGATTGACGGTGATACCCATTACCTCAACGCCGAGAAGAGGGGCTCCAAAAACGCGAAGCGCATGAAAACCACCAAGGAGAATAGGGCAAGGAGATGAAGAGAGGTGGGTGATCGCTTGTGAGCTCATCAAAAGAGAAGAAGCCATGGCGATCTCTGGAGATCTAAAGACCTTCGGCACCTTCGCGTCTTATCATCCCAAGCACCCCCTCCGACCCGCCCTCTCCTCCTCTAAGGTCAGTTTTCTCCCGTCTTTTCTCGAACACACACACACAAAAAAATCTCATCTTTTATCCGTTTCAAGCTATCAAATATCAATTTTTTTTTTTTTTTTCTTGGGTCGTTTCATAAAAAGTCCATTTTTTATGTCTAGGTTTGTGAATCCTAGTCATTTTTGGCTTCAAAAGGATCCGATTTTAGTCCCTTTTTTATTTCCCTAGTTTAATTTGTTGAATTGATCAACTCAGTCAGTGCACATTCGAGGGGTTTTTACTATGTTTTATTGCAGTGGTTTGTGGTAATATTGTTGTTAGACACTGGTTGTGTTTTAGGACAAAAGCCCAAATATAAACCCTATTTTGTCCTCCCCGTGAAGTTTCGACATCGATCGCTCATTATAAATTGCGGCAGAAGCAAGAATTTGGGAAAGGGGAAGAATTTATGGAAGTAAAGAATTTGTGGTGGCCTTTATCGATGCAAGGCTTCCCTGAATCAAATGCGTGCGTTCTCACAAGAATCTGACCATGTTTTATGAATTTATCTGGCTGGCATCTTCTTATTTGCATGCATCATATCGCTTCTGATTTTAACCATCAAGTTTGAACCAGTCCCAATGCTCCACTGCCAGAGCTGGCTTTGGATTCAGAGAAGAAGAAAAAGAGAAAGCTAAATGAACCTTGCCTTCCATATGCGAAGGCTTATATTTTTACTATGCCAAATTTGGAGCCATATGCTTCTAGTTTCACTTGTTAGGTATATGTCTTGTCAGCGGTTTATATGACTTTATCATTCCATAATTCTGTGAACTTAAACTGCAAGATAAGTAGGTTTTCTATCCTGCTGGTTGACCTTCTAGATTTCCTTTGCATGCTGGTTTGCAATACGTGCTTCATATAAATGGGATAGGACTTGTCTATAATAATATAATTATTGCTACTCTTGACATCAACACCATACTCATGATCCTCAACTGTTATGTCTATTTCCGTTCTCTCTTTGTCTTCATCTTTATCTCAGCCTTAACATCTATTTCCACCATCACCAATCGATTGCCCATTTTCTTGGGCATCGAATGCTAGAAATTCCATCTCAATTGACTTATCCTATGGTGAATTATTGGTGATGAGTTGTAGTCTTTGTCCAATAGCCCATCCTCATTGCTTTCTCTGTTTTGGTTCCTTTTGCTAAATATAATGTTATAATGGCAGCTTATCAGCTTCTGCAACTTTCTTCAAATCTCCCCTCTTCTAGATGTTGTGATAAGGAATCAAAAGACTTATAACCTTTGCATGCTGATGGTAATCTCATATCTAGAAATCTAAAAACCTTGGGCTTGGTTTCCAGAAAGTTATTTTCAGCATTATGGATCCGGCAGGTAGATTGAAGAGCATTTGTTGAACCACAGGCCACTACATGTTACTCACATCATTGGTCTGCTCTGGGAACTGTTACGGACATTTCTTTGATGCTAATCTTGATCACTGTATAGTTTAAGAAAATTGAAGGCTAGAAACCCACTCTAGTATGTGCCCTCCAACAATAAATTTGGTGGTGTTCTCATGAAGGGTCTTATCCACCAGGTGGCATTTTGTTCTAGGATAAGCTTTTGCTGGCTCAATCACCTTCTCAGGTTGTAAGATCTGCCTGATGATTTGCATTAACTTTTCTTATCCAACTGATATTCTATATGCAAGTTAAACCATTTGATGCCTGTAATGGGAGCCTTTAAGACATTTCCTTTTGTTTTCTCTATTTTATACTTGTTTGTGCTACTTGATTGCTTTTTGAAGAACATGAAAGTAGAGATTTGTATTTAGTAGAACCTTTAAAGGCACAAAAAAAAGCTATGGAGTTACCTGCTTAAACATGAAATTTTCAATTTGGACATCCAATACATAACTCACACAATTGACTGCCATCAGAATGTAGTTATCTAGGAAGCTGAACATACCTACTATCATGATATATGAATCAAAGTGACCTAATGGTTTAGTCATCCAGAGTTTTTTTTTTTATCCCCATATTTCAACTTCTCTGTTTTACCTCCAGTTTGCTTTGATTTTCCATACAAGACTAGCCCCTGAACATAGTTTTTATGTTCTCTATGCTTCTCATTGTCAATAAAGATCTGTGCGATAATCTGAAGGTGTAACTGGCAGTCCGAAACAGTATGGCATGTGGTTTTTTCAGGCTGTATGATGTGAGTGAGCATGTGATAGCTACGCCCTGTTTTCAATTTCTGTGTTTACTCATGACTTGTGTCTGGCTTCTAATTGCTAGTCATCTTTAGTTTATATAGAAGCCATGTGTATCTTTTCGCTATGAAGCTTTTCTTGGCCTCTCACAGCAGCTTGTTGTTGCTCTACCTGGCTGCTTTACCTATCAATTATACGTGTATGATGCATATATGTTTTCATTTTCAAAATTTCGTAAGGTGAAAATGTGTAGGAGAATATAAATTGAACCAACTCTCAAGCTTTAATTAGTTTAGATGATAACAGATTCTCATATGAGTACTTTGTTGCATACAGTAATGTAATGGTCATGTTTGATAACAACGTATCATTTTTGCAGTATTGTTTTGACGTATACTGTTAAAAGAATTTTGCATTCTATATCAGGGTGACCATATCTAAAAAGTAAGTTGTTTGACTGATGAAGTAACTTTCCCATTACTGTGGCCTGATTGTTAAAGAGGCATTGGATGCTTATAAGTCATGAACTGACTTACTTTAAGCATTGGAAGAGCGAAAATGGTCCACCCATTACCTTAGATGGAATAGAAGGCTTGTTAACAAGTTGCTCTTGTGATACTCTTAAATTAAATATTCCTTCAGATCTCCTTCCAAATTATGAATTCCTAAATTGATACCAATCTAAGTGCTTTTTAACCTATATTATGGCAGAATTAAATTTTGATTGGTTGCAGAGTTTAGCAATCTTGGATCTAGTTGCTTATGACTAACTAATTTATCTTTTTATGAGTCTTGCTAATCCCCGAATTTTTTGTTTAAGATCACTATCTTAAAACTCGAAGATCATTCCATTTTTCCATATTTGTATATTGAATAGAAATTACTGTATCAGTATTTTTTCCAAAAAAAAACTTCATTACTGCATATGTGCATTTATTATCCTTTTTCCAGAAAAAAATGAATATAGAAAATCATGTGTGGATGCAATCGATTTCCATTAAAGTTTCTGATTGAAAACGTACTTCACAGATTTAACAGGACATTAAGGGCACAAAATATACGCATTGAAGTTTGCTTTTCTGAACCTGCTTGACTAGTTTCTCTTTGTTCACTGTATTCAATATGACAAAGAATATCCACTATTGTCACCCTTCGGTGAAAATGTTAAGAGTGAAGAATCTTTGGTTTGTCTGCATCTCTTTTTGTAGTATATAAAGGTCATTGTTGCATTAAAGCTGTAGCTCTGCATGTTTCATTCAATATTTCAAAACCATCATGTTATCATCTAGGCATTATGTTGTTTATACTTGAATTTGCATCTGTGATTCTATAATCTTCCTCAGTTGGGGGCATGTCCCAAGGAAACATTTTAAATGGTGGTTGTTATCACACAGGTACAGCTTGGTAGATTTCTTAATGGAGGATCTAATGATCTTAGGATCACACCTAAATGGCCATACATGGAATTCCCAACTTCTAATAGGGCTCAAAATGGTCACCAGTTCTTTGCGATTCAAGGGAGCAAACTCTCCTCAGCAACCATTACTCAAGATGCTGAAGGATTTCTTCTTAATGCTATTAACATGAACTTCCTTGATCGATTGAGCTTGGCATGGAGGATTCTTTTTCCCTCCAGAATTGCCAGAAGAAATTCTAATGCAAGGATTGCTAAACAGAGGCTCAAGATGATCTTATTCTCTGATAGATGTGCAGTCAGTGATGAAGCGAGGCAAAAGATTGTTCGCAATATTGTTGAAGTCTTGTCTGAATTTGTTGAGATAGATTCTCAGGATAAAGTACAATTAAATGTCTCAACAGATCCAGACCTTGGTATGGTGTACTCTGTGACTGTTCCTGTCCGACGTGTGAAACCCGAATACCAAGATTCTGAGGAGGATTACAAGGGGAAAATAACAGGTATCACATACAAAGACAAAGGAGAGACATCTGGGACAGTTGATGTCACGTTTGATTTCTTCATCCCCAATGAGAAATAGTTAGAGTTTCTTTCTTTCTTTTTCATGGAGGAAAAATTTCATCATGCTTGGTGGTATTGTTCTTCATGTTTAGCCACTGAAATTGTCTTGTAAGCTTTTGAACTCTTTTGGAACCTGCAGGTCATGTATATATTTCAAATTTGTGAACCGACTACAGGATTTATTTGGAAACGCTTGCAATTATTCCTCTGTGGATGTAAATGGTTAGCAAATATTTTTATGCCAGGCAACATTTGAATGTCTTATATGTTTACATGTGTACAGGGAAAACGAATTCTTATGTAACGTATCTGCATGAAACCTTTTTTTTTTCTATATATAAAAAAAAGCAACTTTAAGTACATAAATTTTCATTTATACATGATCAGATATTAAATTTTCTTGTGGAAGATGTAATGTGCTATGGATACCACTGCTTCACAGTTGAAGTCATTTTCGTTTTGAGCCTTATCACATCTAACTGTCACCTTTGTTTTTATTCAGCCAAATTCTTGTCAAAAGTTGGAAAAACACAATCATGCCTCCAATATTGTACAATCAAGTTGAAGCAAATTCAATTTTTGAAAGAAAAATTGCTGCAGATATTTAGTCTGCATTTAATTTTCAAGAATGCTTTTTATTTTTATTTTTTTAAAAAATAATTTTTATTTTATATTTTTTAATATCTAAAAAAATACATTCAGCATGTGAAAATAAAAATTATTTTTTATTTTATTTTTAATAAATAATAATTTTTAAAAGAGTGTGAAAAAAAAAAAAAACCATTGATCTCCATACTTTCAAACTCTTCTATCTTTATTTTTTACTCTTTTTATTTTGATTAAAAATAATACAAAAAATCTTTAAATTATTTTCAGTTTTTTATTTTATATTTTTTAAAAAATTTATTTTATTTTTAATAAACAAATATATTTTTAATATATTTTTATTTTTTTATAAAAGTAAAAATAAAAACCAAGATTGCTTCCAGGAACTAAAATGCAGAATACCATCTTTATACGTACATGATGAGTAGTTTTCGTCCGATGCTTGCGGACAAAGTTGGTCCATACCAGCCGAGTCGGTGTTTTCATCGAGCGGAACAACGAATGCAAGCAGGCCAAACGAGCGCTCGTCTCTCAAAGCCCTGTCATCATCCTCCACTTGCTTTGCTTCCCGGAGCCCTCTCACCATCCTCCACTTGCTTTTAGCTATCAGTCGGCTTGCTTGCCCACTGCTCTTTCCTCATGGCCCACAGAAAAATGTCATACCTCGCAGAAAGAATGTGCAGTTTTTTTAATATATTTTTCTTAATGCAAAGCTTGATCCATGGATTACCTGAACTGGATCATCGTTATCACTGTTGAATCTAAAAAATGTCAGACGTACACAATTTTTTATTACATAAAGCTTATTATGTTTTGAACTCATGACAAATGGTTTATTTAGAGATGGCAATATTAGGCCTCATCTGTTTATCTGATCCGCATCCGATCTAAAATAAGTAGATTTATATTAGGATTGAATAGGTTTGAAACATAAATAAATTAGCCTATCTTAATCTATATATTAAATTGGTTGGATTTAGATTTTATGTTTTTAACCTGTTTAATCCGTTTTTTAGGCTAGGATGATTCAGATTGACTCATTTATCCAACCTATTTATAATACTGATTAATATATTTAAAAGATTAAACATCTTAAATAGATTGATATCTAACTTTTTTATTATTAATTAATAGATTAAGTAGGCTAAGTAGGTTTTATCAGATTATTATTTATTAAACAGGTTGAATTTAGGTCTGAAATTCTGTTCTATTTAATAAATAGATTAAATTTAAATTGATAGTTTTTATAATCAATCATTTGATTCATTTATGATCATCCAGCTGCCACCCTTAGTTTTATTATTATGTCAAGATTTGTCCCTGATCAATGGCCTAAACAATGCTAAACATGGAGATATATAGCATTCCGAAATTCAAACTATTGGTGAAGTCAACAAGATCATTCATCAATTTGGTTGCTGGAGGCATGAGAGTGGATTGGGATAGAGAGCAGGTATTGGTTAAGGCACCAACAGAGATGCAGATGGAAGTAGTCACCAAGAGATCGCTAAGGGCTTCTAGTTGGCCTGATGGAGTAAAGTTGAGATACCTCGCATGGCAAGAACGAGATACTTGGCGTCGTTTGTCATCTCCGACGGTAACGTGTAGCTGTTCTTAGGTTCGTATAGATGCTTGTCAACTTTCCCTTTTTTTTTTTTTTTTTTAAAGTAGTATTGTGGTACCAAAATAGCCTCATAGAGAATGAAAAAGAAAAATTTAAGAAGCAAGTTCACTTACTACCAATTAATTGGGCTTAAGTTTTTAACGCCATGTAAATTTGACGTGCTAACATATTTATTGGGATAGTAGATGAGCTTGAAGCTATGAGCTTACGGTGTTATAAATAATTTAGAACCAATCCATATATGCAGAAGTTGATGAGCTAAAAAAAGGACCGTATAATGGTAAAAACCTATTACTAAGTAATATGGGCTGAAGTTTTTAAGGTCACATGAACTTAGTCTACAAACAATTGACACTGAAGACCGTTTTGTTAGCAACTAATCTACCTAAAACTTTGATAAATAAAATGTCGTAAAAGCATATTGAACAAAATGCAATAAAAATAGAGCTTGAGGTTGTCTCACCAGTGATCTATTTTTCATTATCAAGATTAAACCTGGAACCTAACTGCCTATCACGAAATCCCTTTTTGGTAAGGTGCATTAGAGGGGAAAAGAAAAAACTATAACATTTACATTGCTAAAATAGTTAAAAGGGCTCACTTAGGATTTAGTAATTGCTAAGAGTATCTTGGGAGCTTGATCTTTTGCCAATCAAGAGCCTAGTAAAAGTTACATGGAAAGCTGTTGGAGAAATTAGACTTGCATCATCCACTTCATTGATGGTATAATAAATAAAAAATAAACTTATGAATATTTGTTAGTCTAATATATGGTTTTTATTGAAAGCAGAAGTGAGGTGTTGAAGTCAAATTAACAGCAAGGGTAGTGAGCAATAATGTTTCTATTTCTTTAAAGCTAGTCCTTCTAAGAAAAGTTTATATATTATAATATAAAATATAAATAATGTGATGGATTAAGCTTACACTAGTTGCAAACAAGTAGTTTTTTATCCAATCAAAATTTATATGTTATGTAAATTTATTATTTGATTTAATGTGATACTTTGTGATTGGTTGTCTTTTACTTATATAATAACTTAGGGTCTACTTGGGAAAGGGGTTAGGAGAAGGAAGGAAAGGGAAGTAAAGGAGGGAATTAGAAAAATTCCAAACATCTCAATAACTTTTAAACTCCGAGAGGTTTATAAAGATTTATTTTACTTTCTTTTACTTAATCAGGTATATAACTCTTCTTTTCCTTCAATAGTTTATAAGAGTTTCAAATAATAGAAGGATTGCAACCTCATCTTTATCCTTCTTTACTTGAAAAACTATTTTTTTTCCTTTCCTTTCTAACTCTTAAATAAAGGGTTAGTAACATATTAATAAAAAGATGGCTTACGAAAAAGAAAAATAATATGTTTAATTCTTGGTTTCTCATATTAAAACTTTAAAAAGTAGTTTATTTAGTAATTTTTATAAGAAACGTGCCATACATGCAATAAAAGGTTGAGTCTTGGGTGAAGTTTAAATATTCACTCATGCTGTTTTTTTTTTTTTGAGTCTCCAAGATTCATGAAAATAAGAAAAAATTTTTTAGGTTTGGTTTTCTCGAAGTCCAATGGTTCAAAAAGTTTTTTTAGGTATTTTTATTTCTTTTATAACTTTTTTATACCTATATTATTACATATGTGAACAAAATATAGTATAACCTGTCTTCTTCAAAAAAAAAAAAAAAAATTCCTAGTTCCACCATTGTTTGTCTCTAAAATATTAACTCAAATATAATTTGACTTGGCCAGGTTGAATTGGATTGGCTTGAATAGGATTTAAGAGGAGTTAAAATGAGTTTATTTGAAAATCATACTTATACAATATCTATTATATTTGTGTTGGGTCATGCTCACAATCATTTTGTAGATATGTGGGTTAAGTATTGGATGTCCAATTCGAAAATAATGGATTGAGTCAAGCTTGCACCAATGCAACTAACTTGCAAGCCTTGTCGTGCAAAGGCATCATAGTAGCATTGTAAAAGAAAAATTAATTATATCTAATTAATTATTAGATAAAACAAACAGATGAATCAAGTTATAAAATAAAATTTATAGGATAATAATAAATACAAATATCAAGCATCTCTATGCATAACATTGGCTCTTTTTAACAACACGAGACAATAGTTTCTTTTTGTTTGCATCAATCCACCATCCATGATTGAAAGTGGAGATGTTGAATATGTCATTACCATCACCTAACTCATCAGCCGGCTTTGTCATAAACAGCAACTCTTTTTGGCTTACGACTTCACCTTTTTCAATTGTTTTTTTTTTTTTTTTTAATCTTCAAGATTAATCTCCCTCACCATCTCATTAGACATTTTGGCACCATACCTTACATTCTATTCAAAGACAAGCATAGGAAGCCACCTAATCATAAACCCTAGATTAAATTGTCACCGCATTTGAACCCAAATTGGACGGTGAAGTATAATGGACGAGATGACGATGGCATATATTCTATCGAAATGTCAACATGACTCCCTGAAACCCATTTTCGCCTCCTCTCTCTCTCTCTCACCCCTCCGCATGCTCCTTACCAACCATTTCTTATTCTTCTCTCTCGTTCTCCTCTTCGATCCTCTCCGAATCCCCATAAACTTTTCGGTCCACCTCTCGATCGCCAATCTCGACGTTCCATCGGCGCAAATCCTCGCCCGGAGCTCGAAGTCCTCCGCAAACCCGTGGACGGAGCCGCTGCATTTCTTTAGGGCTTTGCCCCATCCCCCCTTGCCCCTAGGGTTTCCGCGCTTGGTGAGGTAAAGGCTCTCTGGGCTCTGATCGGTCGGTTGAGTTCGACGGCATTGGAGGAATCTCGCTGCGGAGCTCTCGGCGGCGGGGTTTCATGGGCTGTTTGAGGTTAGGGCCTGGATCGGTTGGGCGTAAGTTGGATTGAAGGGCGTGGGGAGAAAAGCGAGAGTTTTGATCTCTTTTGGCCTCGGATTTGATCTCGGTTTCTGAGGTTTCTGTTCCGATTCTATCTCCTTCATTGCTTTCCGGAAAGTCGGGTGTTCTGATTAGATTCGTGCAGTAGAATTAGGGTTCCTGGATTGCCTAAAAATGCCCAAATTTGTGTCGTTTTCGGAAGAGCCGAGATGCCTAAAGCCGAGGATTTTAAGGTCCATGTGATGACCTGGATGAATGGGAGCTTATCTCGGGGTTTCAATTCCGGCTTCATGGTGTTGAGGAAATAGAAAAATTTGTTCCGATTTTTGTTTTGTGGTTGGAGATTTTCAAGTACTTTCATTCGTGTTGTTTCGAGTATAATCCATCAACTTGTATAGTGTATTGGATTGCAAGGAGAGTGGTTTCCTGAGATTATTGTGTCAAAAGAGGTGGGATAGGTGGCGTTTGAGACAGCACGGGGTGGTTACGCTTCAGTAGCCCTGCATGGGCGACCCTGAAAGCTGGGCAGAGCCTAGTGGCCTTTTGCCTAATGGCCTTTTGCCCAACGAAGGAGCCAATGTGACCCGAGTCCTTGATGCAGAAAGATGGCCCAAGGCCGAGGGGAGAACTGCAGAACTGATTGCACGTATTCAGCCCAATCAAGCATCTGAAAAGCGCAGGAATGCTGTAGCAAACTATGTCCGGCGTCTCATAATGAAGTGCTTTTCCTGTGAGGTCGGTCTGCTTCAGTGCTCTTTGCATTTTATAATCAGCTGATAATTATTGAAATGATGCTTTTTATAGTTTTTCTCCATGAAGGAAAGCTCATAGTTGAGCAGTCCTATATTTACTTTGTCAATGTCAAACATGCACATATTGATTTTGATTTGTTTGTTCACCAATAAGTCAGTAGACTACATGTTATGAACTTGTTGGTATCAATTTCATTTTGTTCTCCATTCATTTAATGTATCCTTCTTTGTCATGAGTCATGTTGGTCACATGCTTGATAACGTGTAATGGCTCTTTTCTTTTCTTTTTTTTTTTTAAAAAAAATGTGGGTCCATTTCAATTTGTATCAGCATATATGATTTATCATTAAAGACCCCTGTTACCGTTTCTGAATCTTGTGGGCACAGTACACATTGTATGTCCTTGATTGTTATGTACCAACACTTAAATCCTTGTGGGCATGGTACACATTGTATGTCCTTGATTGGGATGTACCAGCACTTAAATCCTCGTGGCCAACTAGCTTTGTGCCAGTTGAGATACGTACCTTTCTAAAGGGGCCAAAACTTGCTTCTGCCAGTTTCACTAATGGCCTGGCAGACCAATTCATTTGTGGCCTAGTTACACTAACAGGGTTCCTAGGGCATAATTATTGCATGGTTCCTTTTCTTCAGCCTTCCAGGGGAGCCATCTGTTGATGCTTGTTTGAGAAGCATCAGATGTTTGTTTTTGATCTTGATTGTCTTGACTTTCTAAGATTGAATTGAAATTCAGCCTGGCATTTTCTGGGTGCATTGTTGGGAGTGCTAATTAGAAAGTAGTCCTTCTGAGGCCTTATGCTTTTTTTGGAGTTACTTCAATTATAATTGTTTCCGTTGCAAAGCCATGCTATCTTTTATTTGCTACACTACATGGCGTTTATGGCATGATCTTTCATTTAACCATGAACACTATGTGCTAGTTATGTATCAACTGGATGCTCAGTTTTTTGCATATAGAACTTTAATAGATGTAGTGAACTTGGGTGACTAATATGGTTGATGTTATTGCAAGGTGATTGAAGACTATAATAATGATGCTTTACTGTTAGAATGTTGATTTATCATAATACCAGCATGGTGTCTCATATTGATAGGTTAACTTGAGAACATGTATGCTTGCACCGGAACTAATAGGATCTTGCTCTTACATAAGGTTTTGTCATCACTTGAACTTTAAGATCTATGGTATACTAGCTTCACTTATGTTCACCTGTTTTTCCATAGCTAGAAGCTCATACAAGAATAATTTATCATGTGGCACATGGCGTAGTATGTGTTTTTAAGGAAGCATATGATATTTGACAACAAATTCCTAACCTTTTTCAAGGAAAGTATCAAGAATGTGTCAGGACATCAGATGGGCCCATTATAATTAGCTTTAATAGATTGTCAAACAAGAGTTGATAGAACTAACTTGATAGTAAGATGTAGTAGATCAATATATTTTTTTTGATGGAAAATGTCATCATGGAGAAGTGGTTTCTCTAACACTTAATGAAGATAATGGGTCTAATATTGTAACCAGTATTGGTTCAAGGTTAGACAATACTCATCACGTAACTCCAAGAATAATGTCTCACACTACAATTATATGAGACTAGTAGTCTGCATAAGTGTGTTTATGTGGAGGGGCCTCTTGCATTTAGTTCTCTGTCCATGCCATTTGTTTAATATTGTATTCCCTGGTAACTTAAAGCTTAAGCAAGTTATTGAGGCACCAAACGAGTTAATTAGGAATTAGTTGGCTAGCTACTTATAGCCCTAAATTGTAATACCATTCTCCTTCTGTTTGAGTTATCCAAGTTGTTTAATATTAGCTCCTTTTTTTTTTCTGTTTTCCTATCAAAAGTAGAAAGGATGAGGAATCTATGAAGCATTGTGATGCATCTGAGATACGGATGTAGCACGATATACATTAACTGATGCAATGAATCTTTTAGAGAAGGGATAAAAAAGGCTGAGATGCCACAATAAATGAATATATAGTTTCTACATATATGAATAATAACAACTAGCAAGGATAATTGGTCATCACAGTAACACATTTCATACTTTGCATAACAACATCAAAGTTGCAAAGGCTAACATTAATCATTTAATATCACATTTATCATGCTCATCACCAAAATGTTAACATTCATAAAAATAAGAAAATGAATGCTTGTCCTCATCCTTCACTGAATGAAGGGGAGGCTTGTTGATGCTCCCCAATGTTCTATTATCTCAATAAAATCGAGATTAGCAACCCCACCACCCAGCAAATGAAAAAAGAAAACCATGCAGCCCTCCTATTTCTGATATCTCATGGAGGAGAAATTCTACCATCTCAAAAAGAAGGGACCTCCACACATATGCTGAAGAAGGGGAAAAAGTAAAGAAGCATTTGGGTTGTGGAGGAAACATAAAGGAGGAGAGAAAACCAACCTGCTGGATGCCAGATGATGTCAGCTCGCATCTTGTTCAGCTCCAGATGCTGCTGGTGTCCCAATGCAGCTGGCTGCCTCTTGCTTCTCATTTATTTGACCCTTTCTCTGTTCTCTTGCTTAAATAGGAGAAGGAAGAGTAGGGCTATGGGCTGAAGAAACTATTTCAACATCAGATGCATTTTTTGGGTTCAAATTCTGCTTGACTTGATTGTGGTAGGGCAGCAGTATCCTAAAAAATTTCATGAGTATATGGAAAGTATTCAGTGCATTTTCACAAAACTCAAGCCTTATTTTATTTATTAAAATTCCTATATGTATTTGAAGTGTTAAGACTTGTGCAAAAGTGGTCTCTGATCAATATCTGATATGTGTGGGGCATGCCCAGTGGCCACAACATGTAAAATAGAGTACCTTCCTTTCTAGCAAGGAAGTTAGGAATCTTCCCACTTAAAAGGAAGAAACTTTGAAAGGCTTTATGGGGTGGCTGACCATTGATTTATAAGATCCTTTTGGTCAACCGCCATTATGAAAACTTCTAAGGGGAAACAACCACAACGGTTTATGAAACCGTAGTGCGTCTAACCACTAAAACCATACCCTCTCTTATTGTTACCTGGACAGAAGGAAACATTCCAAGTACCATGGTGTCCCAAAGTGTTATTCAGTTCTGTCTCAGAAAACTAGACATACAACAAATTTGTGAAATAAAAAGAAATGATAGATGCATAGGTAAATATAAATAATATGCTTTGTACTTGATAAATTGACTGTAAATGATACTTTACAATAGAAAGATACTTTGTTTCTGTTTATATTATATATTGAAAAGAAGTGGTGACACTCACTGGAGTATATCTTTTAAACTAATCTTGTTCAAAACTAGAAATGCTGTAGAAGCTAAAGTATGTATGCTTGCCCTGAATATTAGTTAGAGATTTATTCAAAATAGTTCCAAACGGCGACACTTAAGCTGATAATAATGAATTGATGCCTTTTGAATTGTCAAGAAGTCCATCTGATATAATACTGTTCTCACATGTACGAAACATTGACAATTCAAAATTTTAAAAACCTATAATGTCTGGATGCATTTGATGCATCCTTGATACACTTCTCAAGAATTGGTAGGTTCTTCTCCTCTCTATGCCTCTTTCTAGCAAAATTTTGGAAGGTGCCAGATGACCAAGCTAGTACAGTCTCTAATGGTTGTACCAAGAGACCTAGGTTCAACTCCTCTTCAGGTGTATCCTTGATATGTGTCTTTTTAGAAGGTGTTGGATGATCGAGTTGGTACAATCTACATTGGTTGTACCAAGAATTGGTAGGCTCCATTCCTCTCTCCAGCAAAATTTTATAGGGTGCCTAATGACCAAGTTGGTACAGTCCCAGTGGTTGTACCAAGTGACTTAGGTTCAATCCCCCTCAGGCTTCACAATTTATTTTTGTTCTTATACTTGTATTTCGGAGGAGGCTACCCTCTATTATATGGCCCATTTCCTATGTGTTAGAGTTTATCTTGGAATTCACAAGCTGAATAAGTATATGTTTCCATATGTGTGGAGAACTTGAGTCCTAGTTCATATAGTACATCATAAATCCCTCTTCTATATAAGCACATGTAGCTTTAGCTTTCAAGTTGGTCCTGTGGCCTTAGCTCAGAGATAACCCAGTAACTCAGAGCATTACTGTGAGAGTTGAAGAGAGGATTTTGTTGGGTATAAGCGGGTTTAGGATTTTGTAAGAGAGTCTCTGATGGGAAAACAATCCTTATAATCTTTAGATATTCCTTGATAATGAAATTTCTCTGCTTTTCTTTGCCCATATATGTAGGCCAATAGCCAAACCACATAAGTCCCTGTGTGTACTCTTTTGTTTGTTTTACTCTCTCCTTTTCTTTCTTGTTTATCTTTCATCCTTGCATGCCTCCTGTTATAACAAGTGGTATCAAAGTTTGGTTTCTCGAATGCATGCAAGAGGTATTGATCCTTGGCAGATACAAGGCAGAAGCCATTGCGTGACTCAGAGCCTGATGGCAAGATAGTGGCTTCTTAATCCTGGGGCATTAGATTCTGAAGCAATTCAGGGCCTGGTTGCATGTTCGTTGCAAGCCAGTTACAAGATCGTGACTAGATTACATGGAAGTCAGCTTGAGGGTGACAAATTACGGTTTGGTTTGCTGAAGTGCCAAGCTTGGCATGGAAGCTAGTTCAGTTAGCAGACCAAGTAGCAATCTGTGTTTGCCTAAGCGAAGACCTTCTATGAATAAGAAGGTATCGATGATGATCGAGTCTGGTTGCTGAACACAGAGGAGAAACCTGGTGTTCAGTGAGGCAGAGATGGAGCCCGAACCAGCTAGCGATGGCCTCAACAGCTTGACAGATACGACAGCGATCTAGGGTTTGTGCACAGCGGCATGATGACAATCAACAGGATTATTGACAGGTGAATCCCACCTCCGACAAAGCTTGGTGCTTGTTTGGAAGGAGGTGCGTGACTCCTATTTCACTATGCAATCCCTTTGTTTTGAAGCCTGGCTAGGCGACATGCTTCATTGAGTGGGCAACGATGATCTTTGGCACAAACAAGTTGTGATTTTGAGCAGGTGGTGGCGTTCTTGGATGGCTTATAGGCTGCAATTTGGGCACAACAGAGGCCAAACAAAAGTGGATGACTGTGACACAAAGGAGGGGCATGGTAACCCCCTAATCCCACGACCATGTGGAGAGGTGACGATTGTAGATCCAGCCAAGTTTTGGCCAGCGAAGGCTTTAGAGGCATCTCTGTGATTAGGTGGACGTTACTGGAGCAGGTGTTTGCAGCAACGAAGGACTTCTGTGGCCACAGGGGAGAAAATTCAAATCTTTAGTTTTGAAGCCATCTTTGACCGAGATTATAGCTTTTGTGAGGGTGTACAGACCACCGTCATTGAAAAGAAAGGAGCAGTGAGCAGTTGTTAGGACTCTCTTGCTCAAGGCCCAACTTTTTGGCATCATCGAAGGGCTTCCAATCTGTGTAGGTCCGACTGCTAGATGCAAGTTTGGAGGAAGAAGATGCTTGGAATAAATTAAGAATAAGTCTAAAATATATTTGGAATAACCTTGGTATAGGTGGAATAACTATTCTGGGAAGGTTATTTGGTGAGCTCAGTTGGTTAAGAGGCTGATTTAGTGAGCTCTGTTGGTTGAGAGGCTGATTTGGTGAGTTCAGTTGGTTGAGAGGCTAACTTGGTTGAAAGTCTTATTTGGTGGAGCTGAGTTGGTTGAAAGGCTTATTTGGTGAGTTCAATTGGTTGAGAGGCTTATTTGGTGAGTTTAATTGGTTGAAAGACTTATTTGGTGAGCTCATTTTGAGTCAAGCGATAACTTATACTCTATTAGCAGTGCAAGAGACAATTGATTTTGGTCTCTTTTGATAGCCAAGTTAAAGTATTATTACTTGGACTTAATTCGTGCATGCAACACTTGAAATGTACCCCTTGGGGTATGTAGAGATGGTGGGGAGAGATTTCAGCTATATTTTCAATATCGCTTAAAAATTTAAGCCAAGTTAGAGATTTATTGGAGTTTGTCTTAAAATTCATAAGCTCAATAAGGATGTCTCTATATATGTAGAGAACTTGAGTTCTAGTCTGTATATTATACTGTAAATCTCTCTTCTATATAAGCACATGTAGCTCTGGCTTTCAGTTAGTGTTATGGTCCTGGCCCGAGGTTGCCCCAGTAACCTATAGCATTACTGTGAGAGTTCAAGAGAGGATTCTGTTGGGTGTAAGCGGGTTTAAGGTTTTGTGAGAATCTCTAATGAGGAGATAATACTTGTAATTCCAGAGTCTACTAGCAAACAATTCTTATAATCTCCAAAGATTCATTGATAGTGAAATTTCTATGCTTTTCTTTGCTTGTGGATGTAGGCTAATGGCCGAACCACATAAATCTCAGTGTATGCTCTCTTGTTTATTTTATTCTCTCTCTCTTCTTTCTTGTTTATCTCCCATCCCCTACGTGCCCCCTGTCATAACACTATGTCCGAAAGTTCTTTAAAGAAGACACCCTAACTCAGATATTTGTCCAAGAGTTTGCAAGGCATTTCATATAGATCTTATCAGGGCTTCAAGGTTGGTCTATGCTCATTGGGCATGCAACTACAAGAGGTCACCTTCTAGAATGATATTAGTTTGTCTTTTTCACATGATACTTAAATTTGTCTGTGAGACATTTCATGTAGATCTAATTAGGGCTACAAGGTTTTTATGTGATCATTGGGCATGTAACTACAAGATGTCACCTTCTAGAATGATGTGGGTTTGTCCTCTTCATGTGATCCCTAAGCCATCATGTGGTTTTGCCTCTTTGGAGTTTGCTTTTCTAAGATTTACCTTGTTTTAAGAAGTAGGTTATTTCCCATTCATTTAGTGTATTGAGAGATGGAAGGTTGTGAATTTTGATGCTTGAATTTTTATGAATAGCTTTAGAGGAATTTATGGTGATGTTTAACATCATTTGCTTGTGTTAACTTTGCTTCAGCTGGATGTATAAGCCTTGGTTGGAGTAAGAGGCTTATTGACATCTACCACTGAAGTCATTTAAATTCTTTAATTATCTGCGTTTAATCTGGAGGCAAACTAATTTCAAAGTTGATGACCCTTTGGAAAGTCCAATTCTTCACATGTTTAATTGTAATAGGGGTAATCTTTGCGTGTGATGATTTGTAGAAACAAATATGGATGTTGACTGTAACTGTATCATGTGAATACCACAAGGTTTGGGAGAATGCCAGTGAGAGTTGGCAATTCTTAAAATAGCCTTACAAACCCTTGAGATATAGTTCATGAGTAGAAATTCATGGGACAAGAAGAAAAAGGTGGGGCCCTTTTCCACACCGTTGAAATGCGAGCATTCCAGGGTTAATGAAACACAATTGAAGTCTTGAGAAAACATGTGGAAGGACGGAATGTTTTTATTGGTGTCAAAGGTTAGTTCAGATTTTGGATTTTATTAAGGGCTTGAGTTGGGATGTTGAATGATGGCTCTTTTCTTTCAGTTCTGGATTTTTATTGGTGTGTCCTCATATTTGTTCTTTGCATTTTGTATAGAGATATTATCTTGCACTAAAAGGAAAAAGAAAATTTTCTTTCTTGTGAATATATCATCAAAACATGACTTGTCGACTTTTTTTGGTGCTTTGGTTTATAATGCTATATTTCCAAAAGTTAACTGCTTTGATCTTGCTATACAACATGTAATGCGCAGGCAGTTTAACTGAACATGGTTGGAAAGTATGTTCACATTTGAAACCCTATAAAGTCTCTCAGCAAGAATGTCCTTATAAGGGAAAACATGAATATATTTTAGTGACATAAATCTTTCTTACATTTTCTTATCTTTTTTTTTTTTTGACTTGTATCATCAACTGTTTCTCCACCCTCTCCATTTTCTTTTCTGTATTCCTGTTGATTTGTCATTTGGTGTGGTGAATATATTGTTCCTTATAAATTTTGATCTTCAAGAAATCAGGACAAGTTTTGGTTTGTGGTTATAGTTATGGTTATGATTTATGGTGTTTTGCAGGTTTTCACATTTGGGTCTGTACCTCTCAAGACCTATTTACCTGATGGAGACATTGACTTGACTGCATTTAGCAGCCATGAAAATTTGAAGGATACATGGGCCAATGAGGTACGCGATATCCTAGAGAATGAAGAGAAGAGTGAGAGTGCTGAATTTCATGTAAAAGAAGTTCAGTACATCCAAGCTGAGGTATATCTTTCTTTAAAACCCACAATACATAAACAATTTCGAACAGTATTTATTTCAGTTTTATAGTGTTATTTTTTGTGCTTTATTTGCTCATAGATCTGTGGGTGTGTTCATGACTGCATCTTATCATGAAAAATACTAATCTTGATCTTGGAAATGCTTTTCAGAGAGGGCTACATAAGATGTTTTCATTATGAAGTAATTCAGTTCTGTAATTTGCTGCCGTATGTGCAAGAACTATTTGCACCAGGGATCTTTGTGATAAAACTATTTCTAAAGATACTATTAGTGTATTAGAGTTGATTTGATCTCCAGCACTGTTCATAATACTGTCAAATTAAAGTGAAGAGCATACTAGCCACATATTACTCAAACTTCAGCAACAGTCATTTGCTAGATCAAATATTACTAGATATGTTTTTGCCCCTGGTTCATTAATTGTGTTCCTCTTTTTATGTGACTAGCAAGTCATTTCTTTGACTGAATAAGTCTACTTCAATTTAATCAATTTCCTTGGCTGATGACTAGAAAATTTCTGTTTAATGAGATGACAGTAAAGTTCAGCACAGCATTGAAACTTGGGAGAATACTTTTAATGGACAAGAAGTTAGTTGGACCAATACAGTTTATGTATATTTATAAACTTATTGGAGGCATGGATGAATCTCATTAAGACATGGATAGAAGTTACATCTTATGAGAAAGGATATGAACAAGCTGATGGTGATGGAGGTTGTCAGCCTGGTGAGAAAGTTGCACCTTCCTGGAGTTGAAGTGGGTCAAACATTCTTTTTCTTTCTTTCCTTTTTCGCAACTTGGTACACTTAAAAATTTCGATAAAGAATCTTAGCCTTGAATTAAGTAGTTGAGTCATTAGACATATTCTACAATCCTTTCCAACACTCTGCCACCTTCCTTTTAGTTTGAAACATTTAGTTCCCTGCTAATTTCCTATCAGAACTATAATTTGAAACTGGTGATTAGGAAACAATCATTCTTATATACTGAAAGAAATAGTTTGGCTATTCTGTCTTGGATAGCTAATCATTTTGTCTATAATGAAAAACCAATGACATGTGCATTGCTACCTATGCATCACATTTTGAAAATAAGGATGTTTACAATCCCTATATCATATAATAGAATCAATTAGCCTATATTGCAACAAAATTCATGGTTTTGTTTAGTTTCTCAATGATTATTCCAGGCTGGGTTGCGGTATCATAGATGTTCAAAATTAAATCAGATTGCTATGGTTTGGTTTTTGATTCAGTTCAGGAATCTGATTGGTCTAGCTGTCCCCATCTAATAATTTCAAGCTATCATGTTCAGAACATGAAGTCATTTCTTTCTCTGAATTAGTTCTCTCTTCAAAAAAGTACGAAGTACCACATGCTTGTCATTAAATCCATGGGACACCTCCTAACTCACTTCTCTTTTCTCCTATTTTCTTCTAATTGATGCTTATGATGTATGTAAACATTATCTTTATTCTCATTATTTTAAAGTACTGCATATTACATCAGTTGATTAGATACCACAAACTTCAGTAAAGTGAACCAATATGTTGTGATGAGATGGAATAAATTCCAACCCCTCGACCTAGAGGTGGAGATGTTATTTTTTCTTTACTATGCTTTTTTTTTAAAAAAAAAATTTCTCAAGTCCTCAACCTAGAAATGGAGATTCACTTTTTTCTTCTTATTTCTTGATGCTCTTTTTTTGGTTTCCATTGCTGGCTCTTTTTTTTATAAAAACTAGAATTCATCTTGTTGAATACCCTAAGGTATGCCTGATATTTGAATGTCAACTGATATTAGAATTAAAATTACTCATGGTTGTACACTTTTAGATCCTGTTTCTAATCTAAGAAGCCTGTTCTAGATAGTTTGTCTTTTGTCATTTTATCAGGAATGTATTTTGTACCTACTTTCTGCATATTATTTTTTATACAACTAATGATAGAAAGATATTAGAGGTAAGGTCCACAAAACTGGTACTAAGACCTATAATGGTATATTACCGATTCAGTATGGTATGGTACACACCCTATACTGAGACATATTGCCATTCTTTTTTACTCTTAGCCACTTGGTACTAGGCGATATGGGTTGATACCAAGTGGTTCAGCTTAGTACCGGGTGGTGTGGGTCAGTTCAAACTAGTTCGGTCATACGAATCGAAACTCAGTATCATATTGATACCTTAGTAGTACAGTTGGTATGGTAGACCTTGGTTAGAGGTCTTGCTTTGTGTTTTTATTGAGAATCAAGATAGAGTTCATAGCTCTTTCTATGCCGTAACAGCATTAGACTTTTTAAAACATCTTTGCATGTTCTGATTGTTCTTCATATCGATGTGCAGGTAAAGATAATAAAGTGTCTTGTAGAAGACATTGTTGTAGACATATCTTTCAATCAGGTTGGTGGGTTATGTACACTTTGTTTCCTTGAAGAGGTGAGCTGCCAGAATATTTCTTAAACTTATTTTGGGAGAATGACTTTCTGATAAGTGTCATGTATAACCTTCTACTGATGTGCATTCCTTTGCTGTAGATTGATCATCTGATAAATCAAAATCATCTCTTCAAGCGCAGTATTATATTGATCAAGGCTTGGTGTTACTATGAGAGCCGTATACTGGGTGCTCATCATGGGCTTATTTCTACATATGCTTTAGAGACCTTGGTTCTTTACATATTTCATGTTTTCAATAATTCATTTGCTGGACCACTTGAGGTAACTCTACTTTTTTAATTTGTAATTTTTCCATTTTATTGTGATCCCTGAAGTTCACAATATTTATGGTTGTGTAATTACAGGTCTTATATCGTTTTCTGGAATTTTTTAGCAATTTTGACTGGGACAATTTTTGTGTTAGCCTTTGGGGTCCAGTTCCTATCAGTTCACTCCCAGATATGACTGGTAACTTTGTGGTCATGATTTATTGCAACCACTGGAGGAAAACTCTTGTAGAATTTGTATTCTCATCTCTCCTTGAAATGTCTTGCAGCGGTACCTCCTCGGGAGGATGGTGGTGAATTGTTGCTCGGAAAACCCTACCTTGATGCCTTGAGTACAGCATATGCTGTTAAGCCTAGCGGTCAAGAAAATCAGGGCCACCCTTTTCTTTCAAAGCATTTCAATGTTATTGATCCTTTACGGACGAACAATAATCTTGGACGCAGTGTCAGTAAAGGTATTCTACCATAAAACTAGCATGCAAATTGGGATTAGCCTCTTTTAGTGACAACTTGTTCTCATTGATGGCATGGTTATGTGGAAAATGCTCGATTACTTCTATCAGTTTCACTATATAACCCTTGCTATTTATTATTTTGTAGATTAATTTAATCCTTCTTTCAAGCAATAGTCGACTCTGTTATTCCTTTAGAACATGAAGCATCGTTCCAAGGAGAGGTTTTGCTTTTCTTTTTAACTGATTACAAAAGTGCTTATGATGTTTAGGAGAACCCACTTTTCGGTGTGAAATGGGTTTTGAAAATGAATTTGCCAGCTATCTGAACCTCATCTCTTCTTATTTTGATTTTCTTTTCAAAGATCATTTGACTGTACAAATGAAAAGAAGAGAGCAAACTTTCTTGAAATATGCTATTCGAATTAATGTAAGTTGCAATAATAACTCAAGTACTTCTCTATTGTATCCATTATGCCTCTTTAGTTTCTCCCAATATCTTAAATATTTATTTAGTGTGCAAACACGTATCTCTTGCTCTCTTTGTGCTTCCTTTTCAGACTGATACCTGCTTCCATATTCCTTCAAAATTCTTTCTCCAAGGTTGCATCCTCTAATTCCCTTTATTTTCTATCTTGCCACATACATTTTCTGCTGGTTTCTAGATTACCTTGTGATGGTTTCGTGTAACAAATTACTATGTTGGATTTCCATTCGAATTTACTAAGTTGTACCAAGGGGAAAATTAATGTTTGGAAATTTTCACTAAATGCTAAGTTTCTTTGGTCAGTATTCCTTTATATCTTTCTTTGTATTGTTTTCTGTTCTAATTTGTTGTTGGTTGAGGCAATTCATGCATTTTTTGTGCCTTTATCCCCATGTCCATTCATTTTGTATATATTAGTAATAATCAATAGCAATTCAAACCTTAAAACTTCTAATGGCTCAAGAAAGTTTAACTTTGTGAATTTCTTATTACTCCTTGGGATCTTGTACTCTTGACACAATTTCAATTCTATCATGGGTTGCTGCAAATATTCTTTCAAATATTTTAGTTTTAAAAAACTGTATATTGATTCTAATAAAACTAATCAATAAGAAAGACGTTCATTCATGGCTGCCCTCAAAAGATGCAGAAAATGGTTCAATAGGGCTAATCCATCAAAGGGCCATATCACACACATGAAAGTGACTTCTGCATGAAAATTTTCTCACATAACTATATTGGAGATTAAGATGCACTCACCTGAGTGTGCTCTGTCCATCATCTGGTATAATCTATACTTTGCTATAATACCTATATAAAAATGTGATTTATTCCAACCCGTACTTCCAAAGCCATTGCACTAAAGGGTGAAGACCCATGTGTTGAATCTCAGAATCTTAAAGGTGGTACACTAAAATTGTTAGTGACATGAAAGGTTAAAGCATCAAGGATATGTATTACAAGCAACTGTAATATGCATTTTTCTATTGTTGTTATCGAGGTCAACTAGGGCTTAAAACAAATCAGATACAGATTGTATATTGATATATCCACATTTATATAGGTACTTTTCAACAAATATGAATATTGATACTGATATTAAACAAATACCAAATTAGTATCCATATTTGTTCTAAACATATATGGATATAAATTGAATATTAAGCACATCCATCAAGGTTAGCCGAACCATGTACTAGTGGTTTGGACTGGTACGCCAACTTTGCCCCTTTGTTTCTTTTTTTATTTTTTTCATAGCTTCTCAATTTTTTTTTTTTCTTTTTTTATATGGTATACTCATGCTGAACCATTTTTGAAGGTGGGTTGGGTTGGGGGTTGCTTAAATAGAGAGAGGAAGGCTGAGAGCCTCTCGTGAGCTCTTATCTTCTCTCTTTTATTTGGATTTAAAATCATTTAAGTAAATGTCATAAACCTTTCCTTTTCATTTATTTGAGATTTCTCATGCAAATAAAGAAAATATCTCTCATTTGAATTTAACAAAAAAATCATAAAAAAATAAATTTCTCAAGAATAAAAGATCAGCTTTCTCTCTTAAGAATAAATTTAAAGAATTTTAGGAAATCTTGATTTAGCAAATATCAAGATAGGGTATTTCTACTTTGGATAAAAATCTCAAAATGATATAGTATATCTACTCTGGATAAAAATTTTAAAATATAATTTGTAAGGCTTTGGTTAATACTTGGTCAAACTTACAGGGTTTACAGACCTACAGAAAATTTTGTAAGTTTGTAAACCCTGTAAGTTTGACCATGTATTGACCAAAGCCTTACAAATTCTATTTTAAGATAATTTTTTACAGCATTTTATTTTTTCAACATTTTTAAATTAAATCGATGTTTTGAGATTTTTATTAGGGGTGAAAGCACTCTAACTTGATATTTATTAAACCGAGATTCCTGAAATTCTCTAAATTTATTCATAAGAGGGAGACTTGTTTTTTTATTCTTAAGAAATCTGATTTTTTTGATATTTTTGTTGAATTCAAATGTGATATTTTTCTTATTTACATGAGAAATCTTAAATAAATGGAAAGGAAAAGTTTATGACGTTTAGTTAAATAATTTTAAATTCAAATAAGAGAGAGGATGAGAGCTTGTGGGAGGCTCTCAGCCTTCCTCTCTCTCTATTTAAATGATCCCCAGCCCATCCCACTTTAAAGTTGTTTGAACTGGCCGATTTGGTTTGGTTTGTCATTCCTTGACATCCATATTTGTTCTAAATGGATAGAGATAGAAGTACGATATTAGTTATATCCAAGGTTTCAAGTCCTGGCAGGACGTTCTGTAGAATGTCGGGACAGGTTGCCGTCCCAATTGTTGGGATAAGATCATCATGATATTGTTCTAGCATCCCAATAGATGCATCTTAATATATGCCCTATCCCAAGATTGGGATGGACTAGGACAGGGTGTCTTGTTCCACAGAAAAAATCAAGATCACCTTGTCTCACGGGATTTAAAACTCATGATTGCTTCTATGCAAGAGTAATTGGATGATGATCCGTAGGAGGGCAAATAGAAATATCTGATATATAAATAATGTAACTTGTGGGAGGAGAATATTTGGAAAAGAAAGCAACAGACTTATGACAGGAATTGTAGAGACATGGGTCCATAAAGCTGACCACAAGGAGAATGGCCTATCAAATTATTCCCTTCTTTCGTTAGCTTTCACTAGTTGGTCAAATGTGTGATTACACAAGGAAATGATGTGTGATTACACAAGGAAATGACGTTTCCAAGCAAATACTGCTTTTTCAAAATAGTATATGCTATTTAGTATTAACTGGACTCAAATTACTATTAATTTATGAAGTTCTCAAATTTATAACAATCTAACTTGCACATTGCACACAGGTTTGCTGCTGTTAATATGGAATACAGATATGTAAAAGATGGAAACATAATTAACTATTTTCTACAGAAATGGCTTCAAGTGAATGACATCAGATGTTGCCTTTCTGATTTATTTCATTGGCTACACATTTACATGCTTAATGAGGATTTTCAGCCAAAGGATATCTGCTTTTTCTTGCTTTTTCAGGGAAGGGTTATTTTCATTTATAAGCAAGC
The DNA here is from genome assembly GCA_017589505.3 of Metroxylon sagu. Classification (NCBI taxonomy): domain Eukaryota; kingdom Viridiplantae; phylum Streptophyta; class Magnoliopsida; order Arecales; family Arecaceae; genus Metroxylon; species Metroxylon sagu. Next base: position 1,630,676 of record JACVBY030000605.1, on the reverse strand, counting down.
ATTACCAGAGATTGGTGTAGATTATAGGTTGTGCTTAATGTCCACTTGATACATTTGAATATGTAGCTGGTGCTTTGCTGCATCTTAGCAGGCTTGTCTTGGTTCCAAAATTGCAACTAAGCTAAATTTGTGATGCCCATTGTATCTTCAGATACTGTTCTTATCCTTTACTGAGTGGCAATATTGTCCCATTTGTTATCCGTGTGGTATCTTATGAGTTAACAATGGGCATAGGGAGCTACTTTGTCATCTGTGAATGGTAAGATAATGCTGGAAATCAACAACCTCTCATTGATCCTGAGTATCATTTCTTCATGACTTTGCCCCTGCACCCAACCAAAAACACCTCCACCAACTCATGCACACACACAAAAGAAAATCTTCATGAAACATCATTAACAATATCTGATTTCTTTCTACTGGGAATAAGCCTTGATTACTGGTATCATATATCTAGCGTAAGACGGTATCCATATTTTTTTTGATAGTTACACACCATGATGACAGGCTGTATGAGTTTCTTGACAGTAGTCATTAAATACTTGCAATATATCCACTGGGTCTTGTGGTAAAATGGCACCATGGCAGGGTGGCAGCTGCAGTTTCTTTGTTGCAACTGCAATAGCTGCAAGGCTTTGGCTTGCTAATGCCTCCTGTCCAGACCATGGCACTCATTCAAGAAACCATGTACATGAGCATGCTTGCATGCACACATGCATCCATGCACATGTGCAGAATATGCATCTCTTTTACGCATTTTTAGTGAAACTTTGAGGAATTTCTGGAACAACTATTGATTACATGTTGTCTAACCACAAATGAGTACCTGAACTTGCGCATGAGTAAGTTTGTCAGATGGATTTTATTTTTCTGTCAATTACTGTATCAGCTGTATATCAATACTTGGACTGTCCATCTCTTAGGATTTTTTGAGAAATCAACTTGGTTAAATTGGCTTCATTTGATCATGGTTTTTTTTCTTTCACCCTAGGTCTGTTGTACTGCATAGAGACCTATTGTGTTTCTTTATGTGCTAGCATTCCTGCTATTTAACTTCAATATTTTCATGCATGTACTTCCTATGTAATTACGTTTCTGATACTTATATTTTTGTAAAGTAAGTTTAGAGAATCCAAGAACTGAATGATATCTGCTGCCTACATCTTTACCACTCCAGCTTATGTATGGTTGTCATATCCGCATGTAAATTGTAGTTTTATGCATGACTGTGTGTACATCTTTATGCATGTTTCAGTTGTATTATCTTTTTGTTTACAAGAAATTGAGTGCTGTTATATCTGGCAGTGTTGCCATATTGAGGCATATATGTCTGTTACTTTTTAAGTATTCTTTTTTTTCCTTGTCAGGAAACTTTTTTAGAATACGCAGTGCCTTTGCATTTGGAGCCAAAAAATTGGCCAGGTTGCTTGAATGTCCAAAAGAAGACGTGATTGTGGAAGTGAATCAGTTCTTCATGAACACATGGGAAAGACATGGGAGTGGCCATCGTCCTGATGCTCCTTGTCCAAATTTGCGGCACTTGCAACCTTTAGAAACTGTTCCAGTTGAAGAATTGAACAGTTCCAGAAACACTGGAAGCATCAAGAACAATAAAGATGCTGTGTTGCTAGATGGTCATGAGCATGTGACTGAAGGTGGTCATGATTTTGAAGACCCCACAACTGGTGTTATTTACTCTGTTAGCCAACACTTCCAGAATACATACAGTACAATCAATCCATCTACAATTTTTCACTGTCAGAGCCAGACAAGTAATGGAATGCAAATAAAGTCCAGGGTCTCTGATCAATTTGAAAGAAATATCAGCTCTAGTGGATCTGTTCAGAGTGTGAAAAATCAGAAAATATCAAGGCCTCAACATTCTTTCAATGATCAAGAAGGACATGGCAGGGTTCAATTTGCAAGGACAAGATCCAGTCCTGAACTGACGGTTGCATCTGTTGAAGTTTTGTCTCAAGGAAGGCATGGTGTTGTAGAAACTACAAAAACCAAGAATAATCCTGCAAGGTTGGATTCTGCCAGAAGAATAAGGAACTTGGTTTCTGAAGCTACAAGCAGTCCCAGTACGAGGTCTTCTTTTGGCGATCCCACATCAATGAGGCACATTGCATCCCATCAAAGCTTTGAAACTTCTTCAGATGCAAATAGTGTTTCCAATAGTTATAATGATGATATTGGCTCTGCAACCATGGGGGAAGAGCTTGCTTCTGTATACGAGGCATTGGAGATGCAGCAGGAAGAACAGGATCTGGTAAATATGATTGCATCATCCAAGTTACATAACTTGAATGGACAGGTTCAGCTGCCAATGCATTTGGCTTCTCCTCATCAACCTCTAACCTTATCCCCTTTATTTGCTTCAATGGAATATGCCCAGAGAAATTTGGCAGGCATGGCACCCACTAATCTGTCTTTCATTGGATCCTCCTGGGGTTCCAACATGCAGTTTCCTCAAGGTCTTGTTTCATCATCCCTGTCCCAATATTACCAACTTGCTGGCCTTAGTTCCAACCATGATGACATGGTTGAGTCTGTTGATGAGAGTTCAGGAATGACAGGACTGAACGCTGAGGATGGTAACCAAGACTTCTGGCAAGATGATGCTGGATCCACCAAAGGGTTTAACCGTGAAAATAGAACTTCCCAGATGCCTCACTTTGATGGAAAGCAACAGTCAACTCCATGTGGGTCTAACTTTAATTCTTCATCACGAGGCAATGTTGGTGGTGCTGGATTGCGAGGTCATCATAAGTTTGCTAGAGAAGATAGAGGGCCAGTTAGAGAAGATTATAGTGATGCATTTCACAATCAAGCAAGTAGAATGAATGATATTGACTCCAATGTTAGGAATGCAAATGTGAGGCTTTCATCTGTGCCACAGGCTAGTTCTTCAAGAAACAAGCCTGCCTATGAAAGTTCGAGGGATGGATCTACCTCAAGGGTCTCCAGATCAGGAAGGGACAAATGGGGAAGAAAATCAGTCTCTTCTGCAGGTGTAACACCCCTCTACGGGAAGGCAAGGTCTGGGTGGCAAGTTGAGGGTTCATCTGATCATGATTCTGTGGAGGTGGATGATGATGGCAGAGATTGGATTCCTCTATCAACCATGGGCACTGATATATCTGAGAGAAGTGCAGGATCTGCTTCTTTGACTTCTCCACATGTTAGCCACCATCAATTGCCTGGGTATGAAGCAGCGTATATAAGTGGACCAGATTCAATGATTCCAGTTGCACCAGTGCTTGTCGATACCTCCCGGCAGAGAACAGTGGATAATTCTGGCTTGGTCCCGATGTTTTTTCTTACAGCTCCATTTTTAGTGCTTCCAGTTTATAATTTCACATCTGATACTGGAAATTCTGATGGACTGGTGAGGCAATTTGATAATGAAGAAAGAGCAAATAATTGTCAAACTAACCCATCCAATCAGAATTTTGATTCACTAAGAAACCTGGAACAATCTGAAGCTCACATGAGTTCAACTGCTTCAAGAGGTGCTGCTTTTGAGCCCTTAGAGGAGAAGTCTGACATTTTGAACAGTGATTTTGCCAGCCATTTGCAAAACCTGTTATATGGTCGGTTCTGCCAAGACACCCATTTTCATGGACCTTTAATTTACCCTTCTGCTGTGGTGCCACCGGTATATTTGCAAGGTCATTTTCCATTGGATGGGCCTGGCAGACCACTTTCTGCCAATGTAAATTTTACACAGGTCATGGGCTATGGGCCTCGGCTGGTTCCTGTGATGCCTATCCAGCCAGTTCCTGATATGGCTTCTGGTGTTTTCCAGCGTTATGGAGAGGAAGCACCAAGACATCGTGGTGGTACTGGGACCTACCTGCCAAATCCGGTGAGTATGGCATATTATCCTCTCCATGACTTCACCGTGCCTCCTATTAGAATTTGTGATGGTACACCCAGGGTTTCAAATCCCCGACGGACGTCCCACAGGATGTATTGGGATGGGACTATCCTGCCATCATCCCAGCATCCTAATAGACGCATCTTGAGACGCCCCATCCCAAGTATTGAGATGGGATAGGACAGCATAATGTCCCATTCCATGAAAAAATCGGGACGGCCTTGTTCCAAAAGATTTAAAATCTTGGGTACAGCAGTTAACTTTTTATTTTAATTTTTAAATAGTCAAGTCATGATGGGTCTGCATTTTAATGGACACTGTGCCATCCTCTTATGTGTCCAAACTCCTGGAATCTGGAAAGATATTTGGCTGCTAGGTGCTGAAGTATCATGAATTGATGCTTGATGAGTTGACTGCTGACTTGTTAAGTTGTAAAGTTAGGGCACTGTTTAGACCGCGGGTTTGATTTTCCTTTATTTTGTTCTTGTTATTGTTTATTCCTAATAATCGTATATCAGAAACATGTGGCTACAATGACACTCTTTGCTTCCTATCATTGACTCATGTTAATATTTGGCAAGCCAACTGGATTGACCATAGAGCCTTAATATTGTCATTCATAGTAGTCCCTAAAATACTGCTTTCATGCAATGGTCATATTTGTCAAAACCTTCCTGTGGGAACCATGCAACTTTTGAGAAAAATGTGGTAGTGTCAAATATATATTGCTAAAATCTTCTTCACCATGTGCCCAAAACTTTGTTCATTTTTTTTGTTTCTAGGCTTTCTTAAATATAGATATATCATTGTTTTTTTTTTTTTTATTAAGGCTATACCTCTGTCCAAATTGCACCATCATTTTTATTTTAATTTGTTTCTCATACTTGGTCATATACTAAATTGTTTTACAATTTAAATTTCAAAGCATAACCACCAATTAAATGACCATCTGATGCTTTTCTGGTATCTATTTCCTACATTTTTTTATTGGAAAACTTGCTTCCACACCTGTATCTGCTTCCCCCATTGCCTCCACTTTAGGCTATCTTAAAACAGGCATATTGAAAATCTAAACTTAAATAAGTGAGCCTGTGGCATTTTGAAACCAGGGGAATATCTCTCTTTCTAATTATTGGTGATAGGATTGTCCCAAAGAATGCCACAAGGACAATTGGTGAATGGATAATATAGTGAAACCATTACAGAAGAGCTGGGAAGGTCTGCATTACTACTTTCTAGTGAAATTGTTTTTGTATGCCATTTAGAAGATGCGGTGATGTTGGAACCTGGAACTAATACAAATGAGAGACTGGTCATAGTTTACTAAATATTTTTCCACATATAATATGGTTTTAGTTTGATCAACAAGAGAAATATGATGGTGGTTGTAAGCAACGAGTCTTTAACTTTGTAATTTATTAAATTAAAAGAATTAATGCTGGAAGATGTTTGTCCCATGCAGCTGTGTTCTCTGATGGGACCAGGCACTTCAGATGATGTATACTTGGGAAATGGGTTTAATCTGGCTTTTGCAAACTGGGAAACACGTGGGGAACACTAAGAAAATGCATAAGATAACTTGAAAGAAATCATATGAGGAACAGCTGAGAAAACATTGATGAAGCGTTTTCATTGTTTGTGTTCTACCATGTCTTTCCCTTACGTTCCATGCATGTTTCATGATACTGTTTAGATTTTTTTTCAATTTGAGACATTTTTACCCTTATTTGTTTCATCTATTTTTATAGAAATCTCTTCAATGCTTTTTGACTCTGCATATTTTGTTTAGAGGTTAACAAAATATTTTAAGATTTTACTACTGTTGAACTCTGTGTAAGACATGGAACTGATGTTCTTTGCCCTTCTCTGTGCACAGAAGGTGTCCTTTAGGGATCGGCAATCAAGAAGTAGTAGAAACCACAGAGGGAATTATGGTTATGACAGGAGTGACCATGGCGGCAGAGAAGGAAGCTGGATCAGCTCGAAAACACGAGCTGCTGGTCGAAGCCACGTACGCAGCCAAGCTGAGAGGCCAACTTCTTGGCCTAACCGACTGGCTGCATCAGAAAATCATGCTGACAGACAGTGGGACTCACAAAGGCATGAGCCAGTTGCGTCATATGTAGTCCAGAACAATTCCTTTGTGTCCCCGAACCCATCACATGGCTCAACAAAAATGGCATACGCCTTGCATCCACCACCTGTTGCAGGTACAAATGGTGTCAGTCCAGCCAGGCCTCCAATTCCTCCTGTTTTCATGGTGTATTCGCATGATCATGGTGTCGGGTATGATTCATCCGCCGAACCGCTTGAATTTGGATCCCTGGGGCCGGTGCATCCATCGGGTGCCAATGAAGTACCCCGTCATAATGATGGAAATTCGGGAAGTGGATTATATGAGAAAAGACGTGGCACATACCATGGTGGTTCTCCACGTTCTTCACCAGAACCACCCTCCTCACCTCAGCTACACAGGTAGTCTAAATGTCATTTTCCATTTTTCCATTTTCTTTTTCATTGTATATATTGTTGTTGTAGTTAATTTTGAAACAATTGTAAAATTACTCTCTTTACAAATGCAAATAAAGACTTATCGTGAAGACAGTCTGAATTTAACAGGAGGCTCCAGCTTAACATCAATGTGGGTAACCGCAAGATTCTTGAAAATTGTATCGAATGTTTTAAGTAATTTTCTTCCATTGAAACTAGACGAATGGTTTGAAAAATCACAGGTCCATTAATGAGATACTGGCCGAGTCACAGGTAAGGTCAAATATCCAGAAGAATCAGGCAAATAGCTGTCTGATTTACATTGAAGTTGGGCCATCACATCACTGCAGAACTGCACTAAATACTTAATGGTTTGCTGGAATCGAATGAAATGGTTAGATGATCATAGATTCCGTGGGTGTTGATATATTTCTGGTTGCTTGAACAGGTAGTTCAAATATGTTATCGGACCCAATCATCAAATCTTCTTTCCAGATGATGTTTGCTTATTTAATGTTGTTGACATTAAAGGATTGGTCACAGCTTCTAATATTTTCAGCAGGCTGACGCTGCTTTTGTCATCATACCTATGAAGTGTCGATGCATCTCTGGTAGATCAAGTCTCCAGTTATATGATGCTGTGGGTGATGCCATTTCGTGTTCCTAAAATTTTAATAGATGTATTGATGTCTGGTTATCTTCCTGGTTCATCAAATGTGTATTTCAAGCGGGTGCTTCTTAACTTGTTCAACATGAAAAACAGGGAGGAAACCATTTCCTAGCTCAGGTGTGCAAGCTGATCTCGCGGAGAAGGGGGCGAATGCAATCAAACGTCCTCATCTTTAAACATCATTCTTTACCTACTCGCGGGAAAAATATAAGTGTGGTATTGGTTCTCTTTTTTATATAATCTTGTCAAATAATAACAGTTACGCGCATACGTACAATAGTCATTTAATTTAAGCCCACTCTTATCACGGACCTGACGGCACGGCCAAGCGGTGGGGGTGGAGACTGCCAAGCCACTCGCCTACCACAACGTCGACCAACTCTCTTCCAGGACTGGCGGGTCTGCCCCATTAGCAAGAATAACTCCTCCTTGTTCCTCCCTTTCTTACATGGCGACGGATATGCAACAATAACTTCCCTACCTGAAGGCTTGCTAAAATTCCAACAAAATCCACCCACCAGCTCTTCATTTCCCCCAACGGAGGTTCTGCCCATAGAGGGTCCTTCCATGCAAGAATTTGTATAGTTTGGGACAGAGATTTTTCAAGTTTTCTCCTTTCATGCCATTTCATTTTTTTCTGTGAACATCATGGGTGTCTTTGACCCTCTCTTCCCATCTATCTAGCAAACATGCTCCATCTTAGGATTTGCTTTTCATGCATTAAGGATCAGCATTTTGAGGCCATCCTGGAGTTGCTGGAGAGGTCCGATTTCTATTTGGCAAGTCAATATCATGTCTCAGCTGCTAGGATGCATCATGATGATGCTTCTCCATGAATACCATGGTAATATATGAATACGAAGCTTCTGTTTTCTTTAATAACAAATACAAGAAAAATTTCCCTCATGCCATAAACCTTCACTCACTGCTGTAATATGTCCAACAACGTAACTTTCGTCTGAAAATCATGCAGTATAGCGATCAATAGAAAACTCAGAAGAACTATAGATGCATCAGTAATCATTCCTTAGCATGTAAAATAGTTAACGCTTTGATGTCAAAGCTAACTGCATCAGCTTGACTTTGAAACCAACACGATTGGTCTCCATATCTAGTGACTGGTGTTTTAGTTGCTCTGACCAGTTGTCATAGTGACAACTGAAATAATTTGATGTCATAGTTATTATCTTGGTTTGTGGTCACTTGAGGTTCAAATCTTGGAAGTACCTCACATTTATGCAGAAGGAGATCAATGTGCCAATTACCTCATTGGGGAGACCAAAATATATATGCACTCTAAGTTGTGGTTAGATGAACCTCCCACTGAGCTTCAGGATCTAGCTTGGACCAATGGCCCAATGCATTGAGTTGCATCTATTCTAGAGTATTTTAATGAAGATTTCTCTCACCGCGTAAAAAGTTGCTCTCACTGAGAATCAATCACTAATTCGTAGGATGTTGACATCAGATTTATAGCTAGTCAAAAAAACATTCACATACTTTATTCAATCCTACCTTAATTCATAAAGCTAGCCCAATATTGACAGGATAAGGCCTTTTGTTTTATGTCACAATTTACAAATTCTCATGTGACTGTTCCTACATATGTATATATGTATTTAAATCAAAGCATTACATGAAAAGCATTTTCTAACCTGCTTTAATCACACATAAATTTTATAAAACCACCAAGATATGCATATGAGAGAGAGAGAGAGAGAGAGATTAGAAGCAATCATATTTTCAAGTAACTTGGCTTTTTTGAAGGGAATTGGACCTCTTAATCATGCAAACCCAATTGAAAGCTGCATATACATTTATAAAGAGAACTCATCAAAACCTTAGTAATTTTTGCACAGAAATGCAACAATTCACTAAACACTCTAACTCATTTCTATAAAGATGTATGCATATAAAAAATGCCCATATCTCAATGAATATCAAACTCGTCCAATTGATGAAATGCAGAATGATCTAAAATTAGTATAAAATCAAGAACTTCAGAAAATTGAAACAAATAGACAAAACAAGTGTAGATGTCATCCATCAAACAAATTGTAAATTATTTTAGCAATAAGTAGTTGATTTAGTAGTAACAACAAATGCATTAGACTAATGTTGATTATTGCCATTATACAAACAGCATATTTTATGAAGCATTTAATCACAATTTCTCATTTCTGAATCTTTCTGCAAACTTGATATAAAAAACATGGAATGTGAATCCACCTGATCGAGCCCAATTCAATAACAATATATCAATAGTTTCCCAATACAGTTTAAGGCAATACATTTGCTTCTTATCAAAAGAAAAAACAATATATTTGCTCCAGTAGTAGGGAAAAAAAAGTAATTAAAATAATGTGAAAATCAGATAATAAAAAAGGAACAATATAATTAAGCACACTCCGTGGAATCAACTACATGAGTAATTTCCATAGGATGTAACTAGGGATATACCATTAGGCTACTGATGCAGATCAACCTATCAATAAGAAAACACTTTTGACGGCATGGATGATCAAATCCCATGTAAACTGTATGCCATCAATTGTGTAATTATAGTTCAATGCAATACGGAAGAGATTCAAGATTCCTAGCGTAAAGCCTATGCCGTATATATGGGGTGGTCGAAATAATTTGAAGTTTTGGTTGGCTTGCTGAACATCCAATAAATGAACAACTGATATGAAGATCCAATATTGGTTCATCAATCCCCTTTAGGACCATCCTTAATATGAATGTTTGTTGCTATAAATTTGAAGTATATGTCTTATATCTATCTGCTAGTGCCAGAAGAATAAATAAATAAAGTAATACATGAGGCTACTTCCATAATGATGTGAAGTACAAGACTAAAATATGAGGTTCATATGCAATAACTTGATTTGCTGATCCTCCAGAATTCCAATTTCCCTTCTACTACTACCATTAGCACGTATCCCTCTTTCCCTAAATTGTAACCTCTAAAAGAAGATCTCTTCATTTAGAGCATTGCACCTTAATAATTAATAGAATATATGTAACATATAGATATAAAATTTGAGGGAGAAAAGATAATGCAAATGGGAATTTTCTTAAATTTACAACATGGTGGTTTGAGCTACATGGACAGTTCAATCTCCTCCAACTTTCTTTTTCAAAAGTGCAACAAAGTCATCTCTTTCTTCTTGTGTCATTCCTTCCATGGAGCAATCTCCTACACCCCATTCTGCACCACGCAAGCAATACTTGTCTTCAATTTCTCTCCGATTCCTGACAATATTACCAAAATAGATTTTATTATGACAGGTGCATTTGCATTTGTAAGTTCTCATCAGTGAGGGGAAGGTAAAAATCTGGTCATAAATTGTAAAATGAATGAAACAATCTTGAAGGGAATGTCCATAAACTAACAGATTGCAAAATAAGCTGACCATGTCGAGATGCTTTTGAGTAACATCTTTGCAGTGGGAGTGGAAACAAGACTTAGGATCTTAAGTAAGGACCAGGTATGCACCTTTTTTTTTTTTTTTTTGTGCCACAAGATTTTCACAGAAGCTGAAGATTTTGGCCGCTAAATTGCTGTTGGAATAATAATCAGATGGGGACATGTAAAAGGTCTGACAGCCATATTGCCACCATTGTTGCTGGAACCAACCTTCTAATGCCACAGAAAACCAAGAAGCTTCCACCATTATGAATAAAAGGTTGGAAAAACTACTATGGCTATCTCATTCAAGGACTGATGTATCATCCATGGGCTGATTAGTATATATATTAGTGTGCTTGTCATGGCCCCTCTCAGCAATGGCATGAAGTGGGAGAAGCAGTTATGCCAGCAACAAGTTTTCTAAAATGCCACATAACCCTACTTCTAGGCAGAAAGTGCAGCAGCTTTGGTAATAGCAATTTAGCACTTCAAAGTAATGCATATCACTACAGTTTAGCAACTCTGCCCCTTCAGCTGCTACTAAAAGACAGTCGAAGACCCATAGCTGCGGACACAGTGACTAAATTGGTCTATGCCATGTTCCAGTACAATGAATGCTCAAAGTATTGCATGGGAGGAACCAACACCTTGCAAAATGATCATGCCTTATTCAGGTGAATTTTAGGTGGCTGGATTAGCTTCAAGTGGCATGTTTTGTCCAAAAAAAATCTAGTTCAGAAATGCTATGGGCTGGATTTGTAACAATTGAATCCTTTATACATATTTATTGCATATAAAAATATGTAGCATAATTAACGTTTGCTATATAGAGCAGCTTATCATATAAGCTCCTCCCATGAGAGCCAAGCTGATGATATTACCTTTCCTTATTCAGTTTAGACTTCTCCAAGAGTTCTTTAAGCACAGTAGATGATTTGAATCTTTTGTCAAACTCAGCATACTTCTTCTGGTTTTCCTCTTCAAGAAGCAAAAAAATATATAATTACTGACCAAATATATAGCACAAAAAGAGAAATTTCTATTCAGTCAAATGGTAGAACCGAACCATTCCATTGTTTGAGGAAGTCGATTTCAGGTAGCTGGGGACCAGGAATTGATTCCAAGCCTGAGAACCCTGAGAGAATCCCAGCATTCACTGCAATCACCAGGAGCTCCATTAGTCCTCGTTCTCGCATAACACTAAGAAATATAATCAAAATCATGCAATCAAGTCACTAAGTTACGAAACACTCTTCTGCGCATCTAGACATTCAACCATCAATGACAAAACTTGGAAAGAAACCCTGAAGCATGGAAGTAGTTTCGATGAATCAATGATCCTAGCAACCAGTATCACCAAACAACATCAATAACTCAGCGCGAATTAGCTTTCAGAGTCAAAAGGCACTATTGAACCGTTAAATTCTCAAATTTATTAATTTAATATCGCAAATATTCGGCTAAGCCCGCGAAAAAACTCATAAAAAAGGTGTAACATCCTCAGAATCTCTGAAAAGAACTTGAAAAATACGTAAAGTTGTCAACTTTCCGAAGCCACGGGCTAGTAATTGAAGCTATAAGCAGAGTGTACCTGGACTGGACCACAGAAGAATGGAAAGGGAGGCGGCCACAGGAATGGCCACCTCGAGAGCTCGAGAAGGGGAGAGAGAGATGGGCGCGGCCGAGAGAAACCTCTCGGATTCCTGGCGTGGCGTAGCTACAGCGTTTATTTTGGTGCTAGTGGCCTTTACGGAGACTGCTGCGGTCGGAGGGCCGGCGAAGTTGGGAGAGAAGGCCATGGACGAAGGGGAGAGCGTGGTCTGTCCTCCCTGGCCTTCGATGCTTTAGCTAGCGGAGGGCTGAAGACGAGCCTTTTTTTGATCGAGTATTAGCGAGCAGGAGCGAAGGGATGATATTTTGGAGGGATTGTGTGGACCACATGAAACAAATGATAGGCTTTTTGACGCTGGGCTGAGAGCTAAAAGTAGGGCTGGAAGTGGGTCGGACCGGCCCAAAGCTCATTGGACCGGCCCGACTTCAGGTCAGATCATAAGCCAAGTTCAAATTAATTTTGATCAGATTTGGGCTTAACATTAGAGCTAAAAAAATTTCGAACCAAGCTTGGGCCATTACTTGACCCAGTCCAAACTAGAGCCCAAAGAAGGTTTGAAGCATTGGCCCTTAGTTGGGTCCGAATTTAGCCCAAATATAATATAAAAACCTTTGGATCTTCAAAATTTTATATTAAATTTTTTATTAATTGCATGATTATAGCTCTTCATATCATAGAAAATTTTGTAAAGTAATTAGATATAATTATTTTAAATATTTTTTATTTTAGTGCAAACACTTAAAACCTAAAAATTGACTCCATCAATTCAATTTTTAGTTCAAATGGATTAGTGTGGATCAATTTGATTGAGTTTCAGATTGGGCCAAGCTTGGGCGTAATGTTTTGAAAAAAATTTTTAGAACGAGCTTGGGCTTCGAGTCGAGCTCAAGCTCATGCTAAGGCTAGGGCATGGCCCAATTCGGTCCGATCCTTAGTTGAAAGTGAACAGTTGAGTTCCTCATTTTATTTCACAAATAAGTTCCTTACGTGGGTTCAAAGATAAATTAAACTTTGAATGAATAGTTTGTCCACTAGAGAGTAACAAGGAAGCTACGCTATATGACATTACTGCCAAGATAATTAATTCTTGTGATCTGATTATAGCTTTATAGTTTTCCATAAATATGTTTTGCCGGTACCACCATGGCCATGGATTAAAAAAAAAAAAAAAAAAAACTCCTTCATTATTCTTAACAAATACCATTATAGCATCATACACTTTATTCTTATTTTCATTGAGTCCAGCCAATAGGATTTTATGTTGAACTCATCTATCATACCACAACTCTTCTTGTAGAAGCTTATTATTGCTTTCATGGAGTAAACTGGCATCAGGTAAAAGTATTAGAGGAAAGTCTCAGAGTGATTTCCTATTATCAGATGACTTTGTTCTATATCTGCAAGACCATAATTCTTCATTGTGAAACTGTAATATTTCAAAGTTTAGTTTCATATTGGATGGAAAAGAGATGTGTCATGTGCTTATAATTTAAGTCCACTTGCTACTTGTTAACTTTCACTCAAGTTTTTAAGCCACATGATTTCAGCCCGCTAGAAGGTAATTGGGCTAACGGATAGGCTTGGAGCGTTACAGAAACACTAAGTTGTGATGATTCATATTGCAAAATTTTTCTCTACCTATTGTAATATGTCATCACTCATCAATTTCCATGTGGCTTCTCATATCAAATATGGTCTAGCTAAGTTGCAAGTCATGAGGAATATTGCAAGGAGATGGCAAAAATAAATCCTTGTACTCCAATGCGATGTTTTGATGATGGTATCTATGCATTCTTTCTCATGCTTCCTTGAAAGTTGGATACAGAACTCCACTTATTGTTCTTATCTCTTTGAATGATCTTGGCCCTTTTACAATATTTAAAAGCATTCTCAAATAAAATCTTTCTCCACTTGTTGGATGAGTATAATTTATACGGTCGATGCATTTTCCAGCTTTATGCCTTATCCATTTGCTGAATGAGAGTCTTATCTCATGAGACATGGAATTTTTCCTCCCCGTGAATAATTTTTCACAAATTGATCGAAATATGATGGGATGACTTGAATCATGGCACAATGGAGGTTGGAGATTATGGAAAAAGACCAATGTTTATGTATAAAAGGTCAAAATCTTAGGAGAAAGGGCATCGTAAATGGTGGAGCAATGAAAGATATGGGGAGGGGGAGAGAAAAACTGGAGTTGGTGTGAGGCTACTAATAACAATAATGTTACGGAAGAAGAAGAAGAGGACAAGGAGAGGCAAAGTGAAGAGAAAAAAAAAGAAATAGATCATGAGAAATGATTAAGAGGAAAGTAAAAATTTTCATGTTCACTCTTTTTATATATTTTAAAAATTACTTTTAAAAATAAAAATAGGTGAAACAGACATCTTTTCATATTGAATTTTATGTTTTTACTTTTAAAAATAAAAATTAGGAAGAAAAATGATATCAAAGGTATAAATTTTAAAATTTATATCTCGAATCTCAAACCTAGCTCCAACCCCCCCTCCCCAACAAAAAAAAAAAATAATAAATGGTTTTATTTATATACATACATACATATGTATATTATTTTTTTTGTTGATGAGGAGAAGAAGTTTAAAATTTAAATGTTGAATCACAAATCTTTTTCTTTCACACAATTCTAAATAAGGTGTTATAAGAGTTACAACAATTTCTAGGCTCCCTCCATTGTGCAAATAAGACGATGATTGGGTATGGTTTTTTATTATTTTTATTATTTCTCATTAAAATGGATTGTTGTGACATAAATAACAATGAAAAAAATTAATATTATCATCTCTAGATTTGATAACCATTTAATTTTCAATGCTAAATTGGGTAATGTTATGCTAACACTATACGCAATATCAAAATTATAGTGTTATGAGATCAATTTTATGCACATAAAATATTCATTTAGCACTAGATACAACAAGATTGACTTAATAGCTAGAATTAATATCAATTATAGGGAGATTGGTTGATTGTAATATTGTCATTCTAATGGGGTTCAAACAACTTTTTCTATGCATGTAGCTAGCACCTAAAGAATTTCCATGGAGATTTAATGTGATATCATGTACTTAAGCAAATTTATGAAGATAAGTATCTAATTAGTATAGCTAGACTCTTTCATGATTATTGCTAGATTTTGATGAACCTTAATACTATTCTATGACAACTGAGATAAGAGTTCTAAGGAATTAATCAAATTGCTACACCTTGAAACTTAAAAAAACTTTCAATAATATTGGCAAGAATTAGGGAAACATGCCTTGATCTCTTGCCTCCATTGATAAATCAAACTTCATTAGCAATTAAAACACACATGAAAATATTGTTTATTGTTTATCTACTCTCTTTAAATCACTGTTTATTTATATATACCCTTCAATTCATCTTATTTTAGCAATCATTTCTCTCATTAGACTTTTGTCCAAAAATATTAAAAAATAACCATTTCAAGTGTAGAAAAGAATATTATTACCTTTTTTGTACTAACATTCTTTATATATATATATATATATATGGTAAGATAATGAAATTATTTTTTATTCACACTCACTCAAAAATCTAACAAAAAATATACTCATGCAGAAAAAAGAAGATTTGACGTAGTAGTCTTATAAAGATAAATTTTTAAATAATTAGATTTTTATTTTGTAATTCTATAGTATTCAGGTTGCAAACATGAGGGATCAAAGTTAGGTAGGTCTAATCAAATAAACAAGTCTAGCATATGGCTCCTTGCAAATTTGATATGAGATAGGGTTGGGTGTAGAAGACAGCATAGACTCAAGTCTTGCCGGTCTAGTTTAGTTCAACCAGCGTACCACATAAATCAACTTTTGATTGAGCACTAATTGATAATGGAGACTCACCCCATATGAGCATTAAGGGTTCATGGATCTTTAGAAGGGAAAGAAGGGAAGGATAAAGGATGGGAAAAGGAAGTGTTGACCCTGCATTGATTTTGATGATCACAAAATAATTAAGTAGGTTACTGATGATTTTGGTATAAATCAATGTGACTTGCAGGTATACAAGAGTTACTAAGAATATCTAAACGGATTCCAAATGTCAAAATCAGTATGTGGTTCAAGAGAGAGAATCCTAGTATCTGAGAAGAAGGACTCAAGGTCAGATTAAGTAAAACTCAGATCTTTGGCAAAATTACGAAGTATAGAAAGTTCAAGATTCAATGGTTTTCCAAGTCCGTGGAACAATTTTTCAAGTTTTGGAGACATTAGTCAACTCCCACGGCAACTACTGAAACTTGGAATGGAAGAATGAAGCCCTAAGCCGACCCATATGTGAGTTATCAAGCCAAAAATGTATCACAGAAGTTTTTACAGAAGAAAACTATATGTTAGTCGGCTCTAGAGCCGACTGCTGTGGCCATACAGAGACTTTTCCTAGGTTAGTCGGCTCTAGAGCCGACTTCTGGTGAAAAAACAGTGGGTTTACCCATGTTAGTTGGCTCTAGAGCCGACTACTGTGGAGTTAGTCGGCTCTAGAGCCGACTAACTCAACCTGGGATGGAAAAAATCCTAGGTTAGTCGGCTTTGGAGTCGACTAACGCCCTGAGAACTTGCCCAACGGCTAGTTCTGACATTCCAACGTTCGGAAATGGTCATTCCAACGGTCCAATCCCTCAACCAACTATAAATCCAAGTTAATAGGATGGATTAACAAGAAGTTAAGTGGATTTTTGAAGAATTTCAAGTGTGAAAAAGAGAGATTTATCAAGCCAAATCCAAAGAAAATTCAGCCTACTCCTGTTTTCAAAAATCACTGTAGCTAAAGTTTGAAAATCCATTGAAGCCCATTTAAAGCTCCCACCAACCACTCCTGAAGCTTTATCAAGTGCTCTTAACTCCAAGTATTCAAAAAAGAGAAGCTCATTCAAGGAAAAAAGGCTTCAAATCTGTAAAGTACTCTTTATTATATTTATTTGCTCATTAAGGAGCTATTCTTGCTGAACTTATTTCTTATTGTATCTTGTTGAATTTCAACTTGATTGAAACTTGTGAGGGGTGTGCCAAACCCTTAATTGGTGATTGTAAAGGCTCCCTTATGCCTGGAAACAAAAAGCTAGCTAAGTAAGCTAAGTTGTAATTGTTGGAGAACGATTAGTAGTGAAAATTTTCAAGGGGTTCTTGGGGAGTGGATATAGGTGCAAGGGTTAGCACCGAACCACTATAAATCTTTGTGTTTGTGTGTGCCTTCCACTATTCTTGCTATGTGTCTCAAATTTGCCACTGCACTTTCACTCACACTTATATCTTTGCAAGCATTGCACATCATTGTTTAAAATTTTAAAAGGAACCCAATTTACCCCTCCCTCTTGGGTTGCTTAGCTGGGCAACAAGTGGTATCAAAGCCTTGGTTCTCTTGCTTGCATTTGTCTTAACCGACAAAGAGTCCAAGATCTATGGCAGCCCAAATGAGTTCCTTGTTGACTGAGGGACAGTCCACAAATAGACCACCTTTATTCAATGGCACAAATTACACTTATTGAAAGGCTAGGATGAAAATTTTCATTCAAGCACTTGACTATAATCTATGGAGTATTATTGTCAATGGCCCTCACACATCCATTCTTAGAACTAATGGTCTTGAAATACTCAAACCGGAAGCGGATTGGGATGAGCATGATAAGAAAATGGCTCAGCTGAAAGCTAAAGCCATGAATGTTTTATATTGTTCACTTGATGCAAATGAATTTAATAGAATCTCCACTTGTATTTCTGCCAAAAAAATTTGGGATAGACTTAAGGTCACCCATGAAGGCATAAATCAAGTGAAAGAATCCAAAATCAACATGCTTGTACATAGATATGAACTGTTTAAAATGGAACCAAATGAATGCATTGCTGATATGTTCACTAAATTTACTGATATTGTGAATGGCCTTAAAAGCCTTGGAAAATCTTATACTAACAGTGATCTAGTGAGAAAAATTTTGAGATCTTTGCCTAGGTTATGGGAAGCTAAGATGACTGCAATTCAAGAGGCAAAAGACCTCAACATCCTTCCTCTAGAAGAGCTCATGGGATCATTGATGACCCATGAAATTTAAGTCAAACAACATCTTGATGAGGAGGAGTCCAAGAAGAGAAGAACCATGGCCTTAAAGTGTTCAGATCAAAAGGATGAATGTGATGAATCTTCAGAAGAGAGTGAAGGGGATAATGAGCTTGCTCTCATTACAAGAAAATTTAGAAGATTTATGAGGAAGAAGAAACAAGGAGTGAAGAGAAGGCCACTGCTGAAAGGAGACTTCAGCAAGAAGAAGGATAAGGAGCAGCCTCTCACATGCTATGAATGCAAAAAGCCTGGACATTTCAAGGCTGACTGTCTACAATTAAAGAAAGGTCCCAAAAAGGCTAAGAAGAAAGCATTGATGGCAACTTGGAGTGATAGTGATGACATAAGTTCAGAGGATGAGAAACAATAAACAACAAACTTGTGCCTCATGGCTTGTGAAGAAGAGGTAATACCTAACTCTCAAACTGAATTTATATTTGATGAATTGCAAGATGCCTTTTATGATTTACTTGCTGAATTCAAAAAGTTAGGCAACAAAAACAAAGATTTGAAAAATCAAGTCCAAAAATTGGTTTTTGAAAAAGAAAAACTTTCAAATGAGAATTCTATTTTAACTCAAGAAAATCTGAATTTGAAAAATGAAGTTAACAAACTGAAATCTATTGTGGACAAATTTACTTTAAGTTCCACAAAGTTGCAAATGACTCTTGACAACCAAAGGGCTGTTTTTAATAAAGCTGGACTAGGTTACAGCCCTTTAAAGAAGTAAAAATTTTTGAAAAATATTTTTGTTCTACCAAACAACTTTTCAAAAATTACTTGTTTCAAATGTGAAAAACTAGGATATAAAGCTTATGCATGTAACTCTCATATCAACAAAAATATCAAGAAGATTTGGGTTCCTAAAGGAACCATTCATGCTAACCCCAAAGGACCCAAGAAAACTTGGGTACCTAAGAGCATAACTTGATATTGTGGTTGCAGATGTGTCTTGTGTCCCGAAATGCAAAAAGAAGATGGTACTTAGATAGCGGGTGCTCAAGACACATGACGGGTGATGAATCTCAATTCATCACTTTGAAAGCTAAGGATGGAGGAGTGGTTACTTTTGGAGACAATGCTCAAGGAAGAATCATTGGCATTGACAAAATTGATATCACTTCCCATACTCTTATTGATAATGTTCTTCTTGTTGATAGATTAAAGCACAATTTATTAAGCATTAGTCAATTATGTGATAAAGGTTTTAAAGTCATTTTTGAATCATCTGTTTGCATGGTTACGAATCCTGTTGATGATAGCATGAAATTTATTGGTCATAGGTATAGAAATGTTTATATGGTAGATCTAAATGAGCTTAATGACCAAAATATTGAATGTCTAGTTGCCATGAATTCTAAATTTAATGATTCTAGCTGGTTATGGCATTGTAGACTTGCTCATGTTAGCATGGATTTGTTTTCCAAACTAATTAAAAGGGATTTAGTAAATGGTTTGCCAAAATTAAGTTTTGAAAAGGACAAAATTTGTGATGCATGCCAGTTTGGAAAACAAACTAGAGTTTCATTCAAATCCAAAAATGTGGTTTCAACTTTTAGGCCCTTGAAACTTTTACATATGGATTTATTTGGACCAACTAGAACCACAAGTCTAGGTGGCAAACGTTATGGTTTTGTAATCATTGATGATTTCTCTCGTTTTACTTGGGTTTATTCTTAACAAGCAAAGATGAAGTTTTTTCTATATTTTTTAAAATTTTTCAGAAAAGCAACAAATGAAAAAGGTCTTCAAGTTGCATCCATACGAAGTGATTACGGAAAAGAATTTGAAAATCAACATTTTGAAAGTTTTTGTAATGAAAAAGGAATTAACCACAACTTTTCTGCACCTAGAACCCTTCAACAAAATAGTGTAGTTGAAAGGAAAAATAAAACCCTTGAAGAAATGACCCGAACCATGTTGTGTGAAAGCAATCTCCTAAAATACTTTTGGGCTGAAGCAATCAATACCGCATGTTATGTTTTGAATCGAGCTCTAATAAGACCTATTTTGAAAAAGACTCCATATGAACTTTGGAAAGGTAGAAAACCAAACATTGGATATTTTCATGTTTTTGGATGTAAATATTTTATTCTAGATAATGACAAAACAAATCTTGATAAATTTGATGCAAAATCTGATGAATAAATTTTCCTTGGATATTCTACCAATAGTAGAGCTTATAGAGTATTTAACAAGAAAACATTAGTGGTAGAAGAATCCATTCATGTAGTATTTGATGAAACTAATGAACTTCCATCAAGGAAGAAGGATATAGTTGATGATGCAGGTCTACTTAAAGAAGGAATGCAAGACATTACTCTAAAGGAGAAAGAAGGATCAAATGAACAAAGTAATCAGGAAGATAGCATTGAAACACTCCAACAAGCTGAACCTCAAGGTACACATGATTTGAAAAAGGAGTGGAGGTATGCCCACAATCACCCCAAAGAACTTATTATTAGTAGCCCATCTCAAGGAGTAAGAACTAGGTCCTCATATAGAGATGCATGTAATCATTTAGCATTTGTTTCTAAAATTGAACCAAAATGTTTTGATGATGCTAATAATGACCTTGATTGGATAAATGCAATGCTTGAAG
The DNA here is from genome assembly GCA_017589505.3 of Metroxylon sagu. Lineage (NCBI taxonomy): Eukaryota > Viridiplantae > Streptophyta > Magnoliopsida > Arecales > Arecaceae > Metroxylon > Metroxylon sagu. Next base: position 1,609,911 of record JACVBY030000605.1, on the reverse strand, counting down.
AATTAAATCAATTTGAAAGAAATAACGTATGGATCCTAGTTGATAGACCAATAGATTATCCCATAATTGGCACTAAATGGGTTTTCAAAAATAAATTGGATGAGCATGGAAATATAATTAGAAATAAAGCAAGATTGATAGCTAAAGGTTATAATTAGGAAGAAGGCATTGATTTTGATGAAACCTTTGCTCCAGTTGCAAGATTAAAAACTATCAGATTATTACTTGCTTTTGCATGCTTCATGAACTTCAAATTATTTCAAATAGATGTTAAAAGTGCTTTCTTAAATGGATATATTGCTGAGGAAGTCTATGTAGAACAACCACCTAGTTTTGAAAATCATGAACATCCAAACCATGTATTTAAATTGAACAAAGCTTTATATGGTTTGAAATAAGCACCCCGGGCATGGTATGATAGATTAAGTAAATTCTTGATAAGCAACAATTTCATTAGAGGAAATGTGGATACTTCATTATTTATAAAAAGAGAAAATGATGATATGCTTATTGTGCAAATCTATGTGGATGACATCATTTTTGGTGCCACTAATGAAATCTTGTACCAAGACTTTGCTAAGCTCATGCAGGGAGAGTTCGAGATGAGCATGATGGGTGAACTCAACTATTTTCTCGGACTTCAAATAAAGTAAAATGTAGATGGAATCTTCATTAGCCAAAGCAAATATATAAGAGAAATTCTGAAGAAATTTGGCATGGAGAATTCTAAATGTGCCGGTACCCCTATGAGCTCATCTTGCAAACTTGATTTGAATGATAGGATCACTTTTATATCTAATTGCTAGTAGGCCTGATATTTTATTCAGTGTATGCATGTGTGCTAGATTTCAAGCTAATCCTAGAGAAACACATTTAAATGCTGTGAAAAGAATCTTAAGATATTTAAATGGTACTAAAAATCTTGGTCTTTGGTATGCTAAGCAATCCACTGTTGATCTGATTGGTTACTCAGACTCTGATTTTGCTGGTTGTAAAATTGATAGAAAATCAACTAGTGTAACTTGCCAATTTCTAGGAGTTAACTTAATCTCATGGTTTAGCAAGAAACAAACTTCAGTTGCTTTGTCTACAGCTGAGGCTGAATACATAGCTGCTAGAAGTTGTTGTGCTTAAATCTTATGGATTAAGCAACAACTGGAGGATTATGACATTAAACTTAAAGACATTCCCATAAGATGTGATAATACTAGTGCCATTAATTTGACTAAAAATCCAATTTAGCACTTTAGGACCAAGCACATTGAAATTAGACATCATTTCATTAGAGATCATGATCAAAATGGAAATATAACACTTGATTTTGTTAGTACTGATAATCAATTAGTTGATATTTTCACAAAACCCCTTGATGAAAACAAATTTTATGAAATTAGAAGAGAACTTGGCATGTTTGACCCCCTATCAGAATGAGTCAACTACATAGATTGATTTTTTAAATTTTTTTTGGATATGCTATTAAATATTAAAAATCATGACAATTAGCCCAACTGACCCCTCTTCAAGATCCCATAACATGCGTAGCTTGTAAAAATCATTTTCTATGAAAATTCTTGGATTTTCTAAAGACCTAGCGTCTTGCTCCCCATGTTAGTCGACTGGGGAGTCGACTAACATGGCCGACTAACTCCAAGAGACGCTCGGTTTAAAAGAAAACCGAACGCCTCTTGGACTCCCACTTTCTCATTTCTTTCCCATCTTCTCCCAACTCTTCTCCCAAGCCTAGAACCCTCTAAACCCCTTCCTCCACCCTCTCTAGATCCCTTCTTCCCCTCAGATCTAGCACCCCAGCTCCATGGCTCCACGGATGAGGATCCCCCGCGTGCGGCAAGAAGAAGCCCCGGAGAGCTCCCACGAGAGAGGCGCACAAGCTCCTGCCGTGCCCTCTCCCTCAAGGTTCTCTGGTATCCAATCATTGTCCACAAGAGCTATTTCAAATGGAAGGATCGTAGACTTTGGATTCCTTACCCGGGAATGGTTCAATATTGGGCGGATGCTTCAACAAAGGGGATGGAGCTTCATGTGCAAGACAGAGGTTGCAATCTATCCGAAATTGGTAAGAGAGTTTTATCAAAATCTCTCTGTTGATTTCACCTCTGCCTCTTCCATAGTAAAAGGGATTAGTATTGAGCTAGACCGTGCCTCCATTGGAAATATTTTGAGAGTCCCTATTGGTGGAGTGTGTGAGGATTCTCCTGAGGATAGAGCTCACAGGATTGAGACTATCCTAGGAATTGAGGATGGAGAGGGTGTAGACCGTTTGGAGGCCAACACCCTAAATGTGGAAATGAGACTTCTCCATCACATTATCTCTAGAATTTTCATCCTTAGAACTGATAGCTTCAACCTTGTCACTGAGAAGGATCTGACCCTCATGTACCATATTGTCAGTGACATCCCCTATGATTTTTCTAATTTGATGTTGACTGTGTGGAGAGAAACAGTCAACAGAGCCAGATCTACTCTTCCCTATGGTATGCTTCTCACCCATTTCTTTAAGCACTTTGGAGTAAGACTGAAGGGTGAAGAATCCACCAAGCTGCACCATTCGGACTTCTACAATGAACATTCTCTGCGCCGAATGGGTTTTGTAAAGATTAATGGGTAGTGAACCAGAGGAAGAGGAAGAGAGGCAGAGGTAGAGGCAGATGAGCCAGCTGAGGCTGAGGGTCCATCTTCTTCCTCACATGAGGAGGCTAGACCAAGTATTAGGTAGCAGCCTGAGGAGCCCACAGCACCCCAGAGGACCCCTATTGAGCTCAGTCAGGATCAGCTACAGTACATTGTCAGAGAAGTATCATCTGCTCTCTCCAGCAAAAGTTCAGGGGATAGTGGCTCATCTACAGATGATTTTACTATGGTACCTCACATTTCTACTGTAAATGAGACCATGACTCAGATGATGATGAGGTTGGATAGGCTGGAGCACTCTGTAAATGTTATTAGTAGAAGGCTGATGATGCAAGAAATGAGAGACCACGGATCTGGATCTGACCGTGACTCTGAGGAGTTAGCCCGCATGGCTGAAAAAGTGAGACAGCTGAGAGCTCAGATTATGACCTTTGGTGGAAGATCTGAGAGACAGGAGATATCTATTGGTCTCCTTCACCATCTAGTCTCCACTATTGGTGATCAGCTTGCCCTAGTTGCATTTTAGCCACCTTCACAGCCTTTTCAGCTACCTCCCCAGCCTGGCTTCACATCTACTCACCCCCGCTCCAGGCCACCACATGCTTCTTATCGTCCTCCTCCACAAGGACGTGGTGCTGGATCTTCTGCTTAGCCATCTGTTGTATCCTCAAATGAGGAATAGATTAGGTTATCTTGTTGTGTTTAGAATGTATTAGGATCTCTATGTATTGTATTGTTTGTATTAGAATGTAATGTTTGTAATGCTTGTATTAGAATGTCATCTTGTGAATCTAGTCATGTATGAAACCCTATGTATGAAATCTTATGCTTAATGAAATGTTTCTTTTTATATAATTCTGTGTATGAAATTTCCTTCTTGTGAAATGTTTCATGTTAATCTTTCATTGTGAATTTGTCATAAAAATTTCCATATGAGGTCTTTCATTTGTCATAAAAATTTTTAATATTGAACTATCAAGGATGAGATGTATAAAATTAAGTGCTTAATCTTTCACTTTCTTTTTGATTAATGACAAAAAGGGGGAGAATGGACCCATGAAAAGATCAAAGAGGGTAAGCACACAATTAAAAAGGAGAAGGATCTTCTTGTCAAGTTTCAGAATATTTTTCAAAACTTTTTCACCATGTTTCAGCAAGTTTCAAAAATTTTTCATCATGTTTTCCAAGTTTTCAAAAATGATACATCATGTTTCAGCAAGTTTCAGCATGCTTCATAATTTCAAAATGGAATAATGAGAGCATATGTTTAGGGGAAGAAAAATTGAAAATAAGATGATCTTTTTGAAATTTTTCAAAAAAAGAGAGAGGCAAAACTTGTTAGTTTCGTTTCACTTTCTTTTAAATCAATTGAACTTTGCTTGAAAACTTTTCCTAAAAATTTTGACATCAAAAACCAAAGTTTCGGCACACTATGCAGATTTTTGGAACGCCTTTGGTACTTTCTGGTCTAACTAACGAAACTCTGAATTTTTAGAATCAAAATTGTAATTTCAGTATGAAGACAAAGTTTATTTGCATAAATCTTCATCCCTAGCGCATAACTTTTGGATTTGGCACTGAATTTAATCATTTTGGCAAAAAACTCAACTTTTTCATAAAAAATTCAGATTTTTGCTGAAAATTCAGCTTTTTGGGTTAAAATTCACTATAAATCTCATCAAAAATTTGATTTCTTTGAGTTCAAAACATGGAAAATGAATGTCATATTGTTTTTGAAGTACTCGGATGAAAATTTTTAATTTTTGACTAATATTCTTATTTTTAGCACTCTTTTCGAGATTTTTGGCACAAAACTTATATATGAAACTGACTTAGAAATCTCTCCTGACATGAGCCAAATAATCTCAACCTTATGCTAAGTTCAATGCTACATTGCCTTAAATTATTATTTTAATCTTATACTTAATGGTTTTGTCATCATAAAAAAGGGAGAGATTGTTGACCCTGCATTGATTTTGATGATCACAAAATAATTAAGTAGGTTACTGATGATTTTGGTGTAGATCAATGTGACTTGCAGGTATACAAGAGTCACCAAGAATATCTAAACGGATTTCAAATGTCAAAATCAGTATGTGGTTCAAGAGAGAGAATCTCAATATCTGAGAAGGACTCAAGGTCAGATTAAGTAAAACTCAGATTTTTGGCAAAATTACAAAGTGTAGAAAGTTCAAGATTCAATGGTTTTCCAAGTCTGTGAAACAATTTTTCAAGTTTTGGAGACATTAGTCAACTCCCACGATAACTACTGGAACTTGGAATGGAAGAATGAAGCCCTAAGCCGACCTACATGTGAGTTATCAAGCCAAAAATGTGTCACAGAAGTTTTTACAGAAGAAAAGTATGTGTTAGTCGGCTCTAGAGCTGATTACTATGGCCATACAGAGACTTTCCCCAGGTTAGTCGGCTCTAGAGCCGACTTCTGGTGGAAAACAGTAGGTTTACCCACGTTAGTCGGCTCTAGAGCCGACTACTGTGGTGTTAGTCGGCTTTAGAGCCGACTAACTCATTATGGGATGGAAAAAATTGCAGGTTAGTCGGCTCTGGAGCCGACTAACGCCCTGGAAACTTGCCCAACGGCTAGTTCTGACATTTCAATGTTTGGAAACGGTCATTCCAATGGTCCAATCCCTCAACCAACTATAAATCCAAGTTAATGGGATGGATTAGCAAGAAGTTAAGTGGATTTTTGAAGGATTACAAGTGTGAAAAAGAGAGATTTATCAAGCCAAATCCAAAGAAAATTCAGCCTACTCCAGTTTTCAAAAATCACTGTCGCTGAAGTTTGAAAATCCATTGAAGCCCATTCAAAGCTCCTACCAACCACTCCTGAAGCTTCATCAAGTACACTTAACTCCAAGCATTCAAAGAAGAAAGCCCATTTAAGGAAAAAAGGCTTCAAATCTGTAAAGTGCTTTTTATTGTATTTATTTTCTCATTAAGGAGCTATTCTTGCTGAACTTATTTCTTATTGTATCTTGTTGAGTTTCAACTTGGTTAAAACTTGTGAGGGGTGTGCCAAACCCTTAATTGGTGGTTGTAAAGGCTCCCTTATGCTTGGAAACAAGAAGCTAGCTAAGTAAGCTAAGTTGTAATCGTTGGAGAATGATTAGTGGTGAAAATTTTCAAGGGATTCTTGGGGAGTGGATGTAGGTGCAAGGGTTAGCACCGAACCACTATAAACCTTTGTGTTTGTGTGTGCCTTCCATTGTTCTTGCTGTGTGTCTCAAATTTGTCACTGCACTTTCACTCACACTTATATCTTTGCAAGCATTGCACATCATTGTTTAAAATTTTAAAAGGAACCCAATTCATCCCCCCTCTTGGGTTGCTTAGCTGGGCAACAGGAAGGGAATGAGAAGAAGGAGGAGAGAAGAGTTGTTACTGCTTATTTGAAAAGGAAGGGAGGAGAAAAAAGAATAATTTATGTTCATTTTGTTTGAATAGAGCGGAAAAGAGAGGGAAAAAAATTATATTTATAAAATCATAAATATACGTCTTATCATGAGAGAAATGTAAATTAATTTATAAGAAAAATGTTAGAAAGATGGGATAAAAATTATAAAATCATTCCCCTTCCTTCTTTACCCTGATTGAGGTAAATAAATTTAACCTTTAAGGCCTCATTTTTTGAAAGGTATTAAAGTTATTGAAAAATCTATATTTTTCCAAGTAAGCGTTACTTAGATGATAGTTAGATAGAAAAATATTTTATCCATATTCTTTTGTATAATGAAAAATGACTTTGGTATTTATTACTCATGTTCTTTTATATTATAATTTTCTCAAATAAGTTACTAAGATATATTTATCTTTTCATAATACTCTTTATACTACTAAACCTACTTTGCATACTAATTATATATTATCTCTCGATAATTAAAGTTTAAATTATTTATACTAAACTATATTTTCAGACATACTTTTGATATATATATATATATCAATCATATAAAAATTTTATTTTTTTAATAAGAATAAATTTTTAGTTATTATTTACTAATTAAATAATAGTGTTATATCCCATTATAAAACATAAATTATATCATAATGAATTTTTATTTTAATTATAAAATATTTTATAAATATTAATTTTTTTTTCTCAAATGCATCGAGAGTAAAAAGCAGATGAAAAGAAAAATTGAAGAGTATTAATCGAAGAAAGAATTTTGATGATATAGGAATATTTGAAGAAAATAAAAAAATATTTTATCTAATCCATTAGAAATCAATTTAGATATCTTCTGTTTACTTTTAATTTGATAATTAAATGATAACTTAAGAATGCAACTTACCTCTTTAACTTTTTTGATTGAAGCAAAAAAAAAATATAAATGTATTGATTAATAAAAAATTAATCAATTTTTTTATAAATTTTTATTTTTATTAAAAATAAAGCCAGAGGAACGAATGAGTAAATCCCAATCCCTCCCTTATGAAGAGTTTTTAGAACTTTTCTCCTGGTTTCCCCTCCTCTTCCCCTCGTTAACCTCCGTCCACCCAGGCCCTAACGGTCGAACGCTATCCGAACCCCTCTCGCCCCCCTCTGTACCCCTCCCCGTTTCAAATGAGCGCCTGCAAAACCCTAGCTCGCACCTCCCTCTCTACCTTGGAATCCAAGATTTGGAATCCCAGAAGAGCTCTCCCTTCGAGTCCCTCCGCTCTTAGCTTCGCCTCTCTTTCCTCCTCCCCTCTCCGCTTCCCCCTCGGACTCCTAGGTCTATGGTTCCATGGAGCCAAACCCTTCTCCAAACCCTACTCTGCCGAAGCCGCCGCCGACCGATTGGACGACGCTGGCGACTCGTCGGAGGACACCGTGGAAGAAGTACTCTCCAGAGGAGACCAGATCGAGCGGCTGATGAAGATGGAGCGGAGGTCGGAGCCCGAGCAAGGGCGGACCCGGTGGTTTCCCTATCTCGATCTCTTTAACTCTGGGACGGCGTCGCTGAAGAGCGTGGAGATTATAGAGGCGCTGGATTCGTATATATTGGAGGCGAGGAAGGAGAGGATAAGGAGGGCGGTGGAGAATCGGAGCTATTCGGTGTGTTTGGTGGTCGAAGGGCTGACAGATTATGGGAATGTCTCAGCTGCGTTCCGTTCGGCGGATGCTCTTGGGATTCAGTCGGTTCATGTGATTTCGAGCGACAACCGGAAAAGGTGCAGCATGATCTGAGGTGAAAGCACTCTTTTTTCCTTAAATTTCTAAGGAGTTAGGTTGGTTTGAAAAGTTTACTTCTCCATATGAAGTCATCAAAATGGTGTCTTTATTTGATAGTTTTGAGATTAAGGAACCTTACAAGTCCCATAACTCCTAAAAATGGATTTCCCCCCCTTTTTTATGCTAATATATATAGCTTGTCTGGCTTGAGATGGAGGTGTGTCAATATTGAATCATAAGTTATACTGCTTCAGGTATAGAGACAATCGCCATGTCAGCATGGGTGCTGAGAAGTGGCTGGACATTGAGCTCTGGAATTCACCCATGGACTGCTTCACGGCTTTGAGAAAGCGCGGTTATCGCATTGCAACTACTCATTTGGGAAATGATTCGGTATTCATAGCTGCTTCACGTCAGTTTAAATCTATTTCTTCTTTTCCCTTGCATGACAAATTATTTTTTTAAGAGTTTGTATTTATATTTGTGTACTTAATCTATCCTACCTGCCAGAAAATGAATTGTTATTGATGATGAGTTGTCAGAGTTGTTTACATGTACCAAGTTGTCGTTTGTCATTAAGTTAGGGGATAAAAACTATTCTTAGACATACCTCATGGAATTATTATTATTTGAACTCATATCAGCAGGACATGCAAATAAACTGTTATTTAACAACTTATAGATTTCCAAATGTGCACCAGAGCTCTGATTGCACCACAATTACCATCTTACAGAGCTTATGTTCCATAATTTGCAGTTTGGCACACCACAGAATTCATGATCCATGTGGAGCATCACACTGGTTTCCTTGAATCTATATTATTATAATCTAACCTGTTTACTTGTGTTACATGAATCAGATGAAGCTGTGCTTGTGATATACAAAAGTACCCTTAAACTAAATTGTGTAATGTTTTTCCCCATATGAACCTTCCATTTCTTGTACATCAGCTAAACTAGCATACATTTTCTTTCTTTTAATGAGTCTGATCTAACGTCAACCTAGTTTCATATTGCTGTTTTTTTGGAATATGTTTACATCTAGCAGTTACCAGATAGATATTAAACCAACAGAGTTTCCTACTCGATTTAGGAGGTGATATAAAGTCGGTGTGATACTCTAATTATGTAAAAATTAGCAAAATCCAATTTTGGCTAAATATGGTCTAGGGTTTTTCTGTGAACACATAATCTTTACCAGTAAGATACCTAATTTCTGTACTATGAGATACTATTTTTTTTCGTTTATGTTTATTAGTTAAACAATAGTTGCATATATTAAAAATGCCACATTTGCAACTAATGCATATTCTTGTTATGTGCATTTCTCTTTTTGGAAATTAGTTGCTCAACATTTTCTGTCCCTTAAAAACATAAGCTGCTCAACATTTTCTGTCCCTTAAAAACATAAGCAATTTTTTGACTGTTTTGTAGGTTTCTGTCTATGAGTTGGATTGGTCATGTCCTACAGCTATAGTTGTTGGAAATGAACATAGGTAAGTTTCGAGATCTGGCCTCTGGGAGCATTCTTGATACTGGTCAAAATACTATCTGTCAGATAATTTCACTTCTAGTTATCAAAATTCAGTCAGTAATTATGGATGCAGAATGCAGCATATTTCCATAATATTGTACTCTATAATGCTGCATGTAACAGCATTAGCGCTTGAATGAGGTATGAGCAGAAAAGAATTGATGTTGAAAGGAATATTTAGTTGACGAAGCTTGAAAGAAACTTGTTTCTTTTATCCTGATGGGTACAATGTGTTAGTGTAAATGGGTGATAACGCAAAAAGCAGTTGCAACTCCCAACAAGTGTTTGTTCCCAATGGTTGTACCCTGATGTAAGCTATGGCTTGAATTCTACAGTTTTTGACCAAATTTGACTTATGCATTTTATAATTTTGAATCAGGGCCTGTCCCTGTCACATTTATTAGTTGGTGTTTCCACTTAAAGTTTGTGCTTTCTGCATTGAGTTTCCAATGGAATAATTTTTTTTGACACATTTTTAAAATATGACATATAGTTCAATGCAATGGTCTAATAATAACAATTAGTATTTAATAGGATTCGCTATTTGTAGATTGATATTTTACATTATTAACATGTAGCTGTTGAAGAGTTCAGGATATGCCAGCCTCACCAAGTATCCTTAGCATCCAGCTTTTAGAATTTGTTAAGGATTTCTCATAACTTATCTGGCAACTTCGGTCCAGTTTCTATTGCATAATTAAAGTATGGATGGTACTTTTCTGCATATAGGTTTGCTGGATTCTTGCATTCTTCACTTGGTTGCACTGCTGTCATAACTGTAATTTTGCAAATCATCAAGGATGATGCTTTTCATCTTTATTATCAATATATTCTCCTGATCCTAGAATTAGGCTGTGTTGGTGATTAGCACTGTTGTCTTGCCATTCTATTCCACTTTCATGATTCCTGTTTTGCTAGATGCCAATCAAAATGTTCTGAGGCATTACACAAGCTTACAAGTCCCTTTTTTTTTGCTTTCGTATTAGAGGCTTTATAAGCACTTTTTGAGATGCTTTTTCTATATTTGTAAAGGTCAAGGCCATCTTTGCTACTTGAATAATTTCTGCCATTATTTCTTGAAATGATTTGTATTCTTATCAGATCCTCCACGTCTGATTGCAGGGGTATAAGTGATGATGCTTTGCAACTATCTGACTTGCACTGTAGCATTCCAATGAAAGGCATGGTGGATTCGTTCAATGTTTCTGTTGCTGCAGGCATTCTCATGCACCATGCTGTATGTGACAGGGTTTCTCGCCTGGTAAGAATGTTGGCGTGCCTGTCCCACAATTGAAGCTATGCAAAATGAAATACCCAGTTTTTGAAGCTTTGCACGAAGAAATTGCCATTTTTTAAAAACCTTAAGAAAGTTGCATGTGTTGTTGATATCTCACAACTTGGATCCTAGTACTCCGTGTCACAAGTAATCGAATTAAAAATCCGATCAGCAAATGCCCTTTGAGTGAAGGAAAGATTTTTGTGTGTGTGTGCATGCACGCGCACACGCATGTGTTAAAAAAACTGTCAATTATTTGGCATTCTTCAGCCCTTCTTTCAACATGTTATTAGCAGCTTCCTGCTGCCTATTAAATGAATTATCTAACTTTAACTTACAATCTGTTCTATCTATATGTGGTTGGCTTCATACATTATTGTAAGATCTGTTAAAGTTCATGTTTCTGAACGGTTCTGAAACTTGATATATGGCCCTCTTAATTGGTGCCTAAGTCTTAGTTAATGTTAGACAACTAGGGGAGCCTTGCATGAAACGAGAAAGCCAGCTGGCAAGTCAAAGGCTACCCTATTGGAAGAAAGCCAGTTCTCAAACTTGAAAGCTCCTTTTTTTGGGTTCCAATCCATGAGCATTTCTAATAAACCCTGAAGGAAAACAGTGGTAAAGAACATAACAGCACATGTTCTTAGGTAGTGCTTGCATTTGGTATTTGACAATATATCTGGTACAAATTCAAATGATCATATATTCATTTCTTATCTTTTAGCTTGAATAATAAAGGTGCTTTTTTCTGTGTACCTGCCTTATTTGCTTGCATAAATTCACTCATAATTTTCTATTTTCTGAAGTATCTATATGATATATCACCAAAGACTGGTGGCAGTTATTTCCAAACAGAACTTAAAGTAACCCTACTGAGAGATGTTGAGGACATAAGCTAAACCACTTCTGTTAAATAGTACCAATCAGATCTACATCTTGATTACTGTCACTCAAAATTTTTTTATTTGTTCATGAATGCTGAACAAAGTTTTCATGCTGGACTATATATGTTTATATGCAGGGTCAGCATGGTGATTTGACACCTGAAGAAAGTCAGATCCTACTTGCAGAATTTTTCTTGCGTCATAAAGAGAGTACCATTAGCATTGTTCATGAGTATGCAAAACGGAAGGTGGATAAATTCACCAGTAAGGTTTGAAAAAGACAACAAGAACGGAGAGAGCAATGCTTGGCTTTGACTGCAGAACACCATCCAGGTTTATTTTCTTTGCAAAATATTTGGGTTTTTTTAATTGATATTTTTGTTTAGTTGCCCTTAAAGCAAATCTTTGCAACTTCACTATTCTGTATTGACACACTTTAAAACCTCAATGTGAAAAAAACACATTTTGAGAAAGGAAAGCAAGAATCATTGGTTGTAGTAGCTTCAGGATGGCATATTTGGCCTTGATGAGTTACTGATTTAGTTATTGAGCAGAGCAGACTTCTAAAAATGCTGGCTGAAATAGACGAGAATGCCTAGTGAATCTCATATTCTCTTCAGTGGGAATAGATGGTCAAATGCATGTGTAATCAAACACTCTAGCTGGGTTACCTGTCATGTGTACTAAATTCATTTAAGCAAGTGTTATAGGGCATGTCTTTACCAATAAATAGATAAATGCATAGGTAAAAAAGTTCATTACCTAGTTATGGTGCCTAAATAAACGTGGGGACTGGGGACAGACCTATCATGTGGCTACCCCAGGACTTAGGACGTGCTCCATTGTTTTTGTCAGCCCAAGCCTCATACCATTGCACCAATCAATGGCC
>JACVBY030000605.1:990000-995000 GCA_017589505.3 Metroxylon sagu | reverse complement strand
ATTCCAGTACAATTATCCCAGTACAATGACAGACTCGTGTTTAGGGAACTATACTAGCTACCTATCTAATTTATTGTAGAAATTCCGGGATCAATGATTGGACATGCAAAATAGAAATACTTTTTCTTTGGTAAAGGAACAGATGACTCAATCGATTTCTGTATCGATCATGATATATGTAATAACTTGGGCATCTATTTCAAATGCATATCCCATTTTTGCGCAGCAGGGTTATGAAAACCCATGAGAAGTAACTGGACGAATTGTATGTGCCAATTGCCATTTAGCTAATAAGCCCGTGGATATTGAAGTTCCGCAAGCCGTGCTTCCTGATACTGTATTTGAAGCAGTTGTTCAAATCCCTTATGATATACAACTGAAACAAGTTCTTGCTAATGGTAAAAAGGGGGCGTTGAATGTAGGGGTTGTTCTTATTTTACCCGAGGGATTCGAATTAGCCCCCCCTCCGATCGTATTTCTCCCAAGGTGAGAGAAAAGATGGGAAATCTGTCTTTTCAGAGTTATCGTCCCAATAAAAGAAATATTCTTGTGATAGGTCCTGTTCTTGGTCAGAAATATAGTGAAATCGCCTTTCCCATTCTTTCCCCCGACCCTGCTACGAAGAAAGACGTTCACTTCTTAAAATATCCCATATATGTCGGTGGGAACAGAGGAAGGGGTCAGATTTATCCTGATGGGAGCAAGAGTAACAATACAGTCTATAATGCGACATCAGCAGTTATTTTAGGCCAAGAAATTGATAGTGAGATCTCGAATCAACTTGTTGGTCTCATGGTATATCTCAGTATAGAAGATGATACTAAGGATCTTTATTTATTTATAAACTCTCCCGGCGGATGGGTAATACCAGGAATAGCCATTTATGATACTATGCAATTTGTGCCACCCGATGTGCATACAATATGCATGGGATTAGCCGCTTCAATGGGATCTTTCATTCTGGTCAGAGGAGAAATTACCAAACGTCTAGCATTCCCTCACTCTTGGCGCCAATGAGTTTTTTTATTTGAAAAAAAAAAAGGAAGACTATGCCTTCGCCATATTAAATATGAATAATAAGTAATAATAGCATGGCACTTCGAGTTCGATATGAGCAAACCATTATTGTTTTTTCATAACATGAGATTTTATGTTGAGATAGTAGTATGAAACATAGGTCATTTCGGATTTGATCTTATGTGTCGGGGGTACATTTCAGCATCACAAACCATTTTTTTTCCACACCAGAATTCTCTTTCTGATATTTATGAAAGAAAAAGTATGAAAATGAAAAAAAAAATATCATTTTTTTCCTTATTTGATCGTATCAGAAAGAAACTTTGGGATTGCTAAATCACAGACAAAATAAATATATAAAGCAACAGAACCATCATAGTATTTTTTTTTTACTCCTACGAAGGGAAGGGTGGTAAATGGATCATTCAACGATCTGGATCGGATGGATTCTATTTCTTTCTTCAATAGAATAGAAGAGAAGAAAAAGAAAAAGTAAATTCCATTGTGGAGCCATATGCACAAAAGATGCCTGTACGGTTGTACAATTCTATTTTTCTTTTTTTTTCTTATTTTTTTTATCCTTTACTTTAGCCCAATTATGAAAGATAGAAGAACCATTCATGATGTTATATCAATATCATCAGGGTTATGATTCACCAACCTGCTAGTTCTTTTTATGAGGCACAAGTAGGCGAATTTATCCTGGAAGTGGAAGAACTACTGAAACTTCGCGAAACCCTTGTGCCCCACGGACCTTTTTTCTCTTGGAAAATCCTTTACCTTAAAGTTCATAGGACGAAAAAACTCTTTTTTTGTGCAACCCAGTGTATTTATATCTGAATGTATAAGTGCCCATATGGATCTACTTCCATGGAACATAATATCTTATTACTTTAATTTCAAATCACAAAATAATTCATTAGAATTAATAAGATCCATTCCGATATCTTATAGTCATTCAAAAGTATCTTTTATTAGCTTTATTTAGTTCTATTCTATACTGTATCCGTATCATTTATCCCTATGAGATACCATAAAAAATATTCTATTTTAGAAGGAAGGGATATAATGAAATTCTTGATTGGATCTTCTCAAAGGAACAATCTATTTTATTTGATTGATGGATCCAACAACCAATTTTAATGAATTAAACAAAAGAGTGGTCTTATTCGAATTCAAAACGCCTCGTGATCTTCAACCAATTATGTGCTTCATTATAATTACCTGGAGTAAGCGCTATAGCTTGTTTCCAATACTCAGCAGCTTGATCGAACCAAGCCTTCGTAATTTCAGAATCACCCTATAGAATGGCCTGTTCTCCCCGGTCGGAATAGGTGGTTCCTTTCCTTAGAACTGTACTTGAGAGTTTCCTACCTCATACGGCTCAGCAATCGATTCTTTTTGCGTTCCATCTTAATCTATCCTATGCTAACTGAATTAGATTTCTCATAAATCTATCCCATTTTTTCTTGGGTTAACAAAAACAAAAGAAGTTAATTACATTAAGTTTCAAACTCTTATTTTGATCAATAATTAGTTCTCTTTTTTCCCACCTTCAGACGAATGAAGCATAGATATTCCCCTATATCGTTAGAATTTTCTGAAAGGTAACTATCTCGGTTTCATATATGAAATTCATATAGAATTTTTGAAAAAGACTTTTTTCCTCCATAAGAAAAAAAAAAAGAACTTACTATCTTTGGGATCTGATGCTACACCGCTGCTCAATACCTTAGTGGATCGACTCTATTACATAAGTTGATTCCTAACTTTTATCCCATATCATGACATAAGTAAGCAGTTCTTAACTGTATCGACCCAATAGCTCGCTAATTGATCTTTACGGTGCTTTCTCTATCAATTCGATCCTTTATCCATAGAATATATAGGCTGTACCTATCCCTTGCTACAGCTGATCAAAATCGTTGCTTTGAACGATGCATATGTAGAAAGCCCATTTTTTTATAGTATTTACTAGTTGATTTGATCTTTTTTTCCTTCTTTCTATAGTGGAGATAGTCGCACGTAATGACAGATCACGGCCATATTATTAAAAGCTTGTGGTAAAAATTGGTATCATTCTAGTGCCTGGAAATAATATTCCAAAGCCTTTGTATGCTCTCCGTTACTTGTGTGTATAAGGCCTATGTTATAGAGTATATAACTTCGATCATAGGGATCAATTTCTGGTCGCGTAGCTTCATAATAATTCTGTAAAGCTTCTGCATAATTTCCTTCGGATTGAGCCAACATCCGTTACGGTCGTTCATTCTATTCAAAGAATCTCCGTTCCAGAACCGTACGTGAGATTTTCATCTCATACGGCTCCCCCCTTCTGTGCATAGTACTAAGGGGAATAATCCATGGAATTCCAATTTAACTATTCTCATCTCATTATGAACTGACAGGAGCTGGTATTTTTACAAGAAATCTCTAGCCAACCTTCCCGCAAGAGGTTTTTTTAACACCAATCGTATTAGTGCTAGATGGAAATGGTAACTCCAACAATTTCTTTGTCCTCAACGCCTCCTATTTTCAGGAATTAGTCACTTCAACGATCTTTGATGGTTATATGGGTATCCAAAGTACGAACGAGATGGATGTTTGTTGTCCCAACCATTCTTGTTAGTCCCGATACCAATAAGGAAAAGGGAAATTTATAACAAAGTTTTCGTATTGTTGATTCCTTGGTGTAGTGTTTCTTCCCCTATGCTGCCTATTGGTACTAGTGGAATAGGATTGACCTACAATATAGAACCCATAGGTGTAACCTTTTGCTCAATACTCAAATTAACAATTGAAGCATCCGAGGCTGCATCAATCGAGGATACACGACAGAAGGAATTGTTCTATCTTCAAACTCACCTTCACCAAGCGTAGGTTTATTTCAATAATTTGGTTCTTTCTATCCCGAATCACGTCTCTTTCTCATAATACTGAAGTCTAAAAAATAAAAAAAAAAGAAAAAAGAATCAAATCGCACCATCTTTGTAATAGGTAAATGCCTTTTTTTCTCCTGAAGTTGTCGGAATTATTCGTAATAGAATATTGGCTACAATTGAAGAGGTCTTATCAATAAAATTTACATTTATCCGAGATCTAGGCATAATTAGCAATCCTTTCTATAATCTATAATTAGAACTCTTTTCATTACCCTTTGGGGAAAATGATCCCACAAACAAAGGAATTGTACAATACGAAATAACATAAAACAGACTAATTCTAAAAATGTGGACCTTCCACTCAAATTGTCCCATTTTGTTTGGACAAGGAAAGATATGAAATATTTGAATCAGATTGGATTTCATTACAATTTTGTAGTATACCAATGAATGGAACTATTACTATTTCATCTAAGATTTCATCTAAGTTGAATAACCAAGGACTTTCTTTTACTACGGATTTTGATAACTCGAGAAGTTATGATCCAAAGAGGAAAAAGAATAATTATTCCATGATAAAATAGAGTAGAGTAACCATACGTTTTGTTTACATGACATGTATACGTCATATGCCATACAATGGAAATAAAAATCCATGGGACGATTCATGAATTTGTAATAGATCCATGGGGTAGCTGATGAGAGAAGTTGGTGTTGAGAAATAGGAAATTTGAAAGGAATTATTCCTATGGAACCATTGATCGGTCATACCTGCAATAATATGAATGACTCGCTATTCACTCGGTTTCTGGTCAATAATAAGATTATGTAGGAGAGATGGCCGAGTGGTTCAAGGCGTAGCATTGGAACTGCTATGTAGGCTTTTGTTTACCAAGGGTTCGAATCCCTCTCTTTCCATTTCTGTTAATTCACCAACGTTACCGACCACAATGTATCAAATCAAATAACAATGGATACCATTATTCCAGCAATAAGACTTTTATTTGATAGAAATTCTCTATTCCAGAAATTCTCTATTCCTAATTACATTACTGCGGTACGTAAAATACAAATATCAGAAAGAGCAAAAAAGAAAAAAAT
>JACVBY030000605.1:980000-982500 GCA_017589505.3 Metroxylon sagu | reverse complement strand
CGAAGGAGATACATTAGTTACATTTATATGAAAAATCGAGATCTGGAGACATAACGCAAGGTCTTCCAAAAGTGGAACAAATCTTAGAAGTGCGTTCGATTGATTCAATATCGATGAATCTAGAAAGGAGAGTTGAAGGTTGGAACGAACGTATACAAAGAATTCTTGGAATCCCCTGGGGATTCTTGATTGGAGCTGAGCTAACCATAGCCCAAAGTCGTATTTCTTTGGTTAATAAGATCCAAAAGGTTTATCGATCCCAGGGGGTACAGATCCATAATAGACATATAGAAATTATTGTACATCAAGTAACATCAAAAGTGTTGGTTTCAGAAGATGGAATGTCTAATGTTTTTTCACCTGGAGAATTAATCGGCTTTTTGCGAGCGGAACGAGCAGGGCGTGCTTTGGACAAAGCGATCTGTTATCGGGCAATCTTATTGGGAATAACGAGGGCATCTCTAAATACTCAAAGTTTCATATCTGAAGCAAGTTTTCAAGAAACCGTTTGAGTTTTAGCAAAAGCTGCTCTACGAGATCGTATTGATTGGTTGAAGGGCCTGAAAGAGAACATTGTTCTGGGGGGGATTATACCTGTTGGTACCGGATTCAAAAAATTAGTACACCCTTCAAGGCAAGACAAGAACATTCATTTGGAAATCAAAAGAAAGAATCTATTTGAGTTGGAAATAAGAGATATTTTGTTACACCATAGAGAATTATTTTGTTCTTACGTCCAAAACAATTTCCATGAGACAAATTTCCATGAGACATCAGAACAATCATTTATGCGATTTAATGATTCCTAAGAGCAGATTCATTCCTTTCACTTTAACTATCTTTCAATTATCTGGTCTGATTATTGATTTGGTATTAGATTTTTGATTTGGTATTAAATAAAATAAGTAATTAAAAGAAATTAATGGTTTGGGTCATGTATCAACGGTCAATCCCCCGTAAAAGGGGGATCGGAACAATTGTTTATTTCAGGGTACCTCGTCTCTTTGTTAAAAAAAAAAGAAGTCTGGGGAAAAATGACAAGAAGATATTGGAACATCAATTTGGAAGAGATGATGGAAGCAGGAGTTCATTTTGGTCATGGTACTAAGAAATGGAATCCTAGTGGTATACTATTAAGTTTCGTACGTGATGTAACACCTATGCCACATAATGGGTGTCGACCTCCTAAAAAAAGACGTGTGTAGAAATAAGAATTAAACATATTTCAAGAGAAATAAATAGTTCAATGATCTGATCAAATAATATAATAAGTATTATTATAGTATGGTTCAAGAGGAAGTATTAGGATCCACTCGAACACTACAGTGGAAATGTGTTGAATCAAGAGTAGATAGTAAGCAACTTTATTATGGTCGTTTCATTCTGTCCCCGCTTATGAAAGGTCAAGCCAATACCATAGGTATTGCCATGCGAAGGGCTTTACTTGGAGAAATAGAAGGAACATGTATCACACGTGCAAAATCTAAGAAAGTAGCGCATGAATATTCTACGATAGTAGGTATTGAAGAATTAGTATATGAAATTTTACTAAATTTGAAAGAAATTATATTGAGAACTAATCTGTATGGAGTTATAGACACATCCATCTGCGTCAGGGGAGCTAGATACGTAACGGCTCAAGATATCATCTCACCACCTTCCGTGGAAATAGTTGACACGACACAACATATAGCTAACCTGACGGAACCAATTGATTTGTGTATTGGATTACAAATCAAGAGAGATCACAGATATCGTATGAAATCCGCAAATAACTCTCAAGATGGAAGTTATTCTATAGATGCTGTATCAATGCCTGTTCGAAATGCGAATCATAGTATTCATTCTTATGGGAATGGGAATGAAAAACAAGAGATACTTTTTCTAGAAATATGGACGAATGGAAGTTTAACTCCTAAGGAAGCACTTTATGAAGCTTCTCGTAATTTGATTGATTTATTTATTCCTTTTTTACATGCGGAGGAAGAGGACATTAATTTCAAAGAAAATAAAAATAGGTTTCCTCTACCCTTTTTACCTTTCAAGATAGATTAACTAATCTAAAGAAAAATAAAAAAGGAATTCCATTGAAATGTATTTTTATTGACTAATCAGAATTGCCTTCCAGGACCTATAATTGTCTCAAAAGGTCCAATATACATACATTATCGGACCTTTTGAGTAACAGTCAAGAAGATCTTATGAGAATTGAATATTTTCGAATAGAAGATGTGAAAAAGATATTGGACACTCTACAGAAGTATTTCGCAATTGATTTATCTATGGTGACTGGGTTCATTTTAAATCCATTGTAATTATTTCATCTTCTTTTTATAATAGAAAAAAGAAAATTAGAAAGAAAAAAAGAATAAAATTTGTTTTTAATCTTTGGCACGATCCATACTTTCTCGGAATGGATCATAATGAAATTAATGTCTCTAAGGAATAATCACTTCAAAGTGAATCTTCCCTAGATACCTACATCATGGTATTTAACGGT
>JACVBY030000605.1:967500-975000 GCA_017589505.3 Metroxylon sagu | reverse complement strand
TCGATTCGAATTGGAATTGTCAATTCATCCAGAACTTATTAGGCGAAACAAGAATTGATTTTGATCAAATCAAACCGCATAGTTTAGGGTTTGTTTGCTGTGGGGCATGTCTTGTTTAAAGATTCATTTAACGGAGTTCCACTTACATTCTTTTTTATTTCGATTCTATTTCGATATGGTGTAGACATAGGGTTCTCTTACCTTACACAAACTAAATTCTCTCGCTTTGTCTCGATTTCTCTATACTTTATCTCTATACTCTATAAAATGTAGTATAAAAATACTATAATATAAAATACTATATTATAAAAATACTATAATATATATAAAAAAAGAATCGAGTTATTTCATTAGAGTTAGAATGAAAAAAAAAAAAAAGAGTCATTCCATTTCAGACCAATCTTGAGTACTAAAGAAAGATCGTGATTTGGAATGAACCAAAATACTTGTTTGTTTTGTTACGGCAATAACACTTAGTAATAGTAAGACCACCCTCTTTTGCAATCAGTTTCGCTACAAGAAAAAGGTTTGTTTTACAGCAAACCTACATTACACAATGAAACATACCACAGAGTGGTATAATCGATGGAATCGTAAATTATCTAATCTACATAAGATACTTCTAATAGAAAGAATTAGACATTATCGAATGATTTGGCAGACCAAATCCCAAAACCAACTCAACTCATAGAATATAGAAGAAGGAACATTGATACATTTAGGACCAATTCATTATCTACGCATTATCTACGAATCAATCAATTGGGGTTGTTGTTATGCCAAAAAGCGATTAGTCAGGTGACTCCACAAAACAAATACAAGAAAAGAATAGGTCCTAGATCTATGTGACTGTTGAAGTTTTTATACAGAATCATTTCATGATTCTCGCTTCATAAATTGACCGGATTCGGTATACCAACGCAAAAATGTATGACTAACTCTTTAATCATAGACAGGAAAAGAGGAAAAAGGTCATATGTAATCCATCCACGAAGATTAATGAAGGAAGATGAGTATTTTATCCGAGATTTGACAAATACTGATTAGATCTATTGGAATGAATTATTGTTTTTTATTGTTTTTATTTTCCTGCCCCTATGTATTTACATGAACATGTGGTAATACTTTTGGACCAACCAACTGGCCAATCTATAAAAAAGTACTAATGAAGAAATGAAACCTATACTAAAAAAAATAGAATGTATTAGGGCTATACGGACTCGAACCGTAGACCTTCTCGATAAAACAGATCAAACTGATTATTATCGAAATGATTCGAACTGTTTCAAAGACCCAACATGCATTTTGTTGCATTGGGCTCTTTCATCACCGATGTAAAGATCAGTTAGTCCACCATATTTTTTTCTTTACAGGAAAATAATGAGATGGCTCCATGTGCTCTGATTCATCATTTGTATTCTGATCTAGGAGCAATACCAAAGTGTTTCAAAGAAGGGTTACCTTGACTTAGGTCTGCCTTCGGCTTGGATCAACCTAAGTTAGATGGAGTCTCTATCGCTATGCTGCAAGAGTCGAATATGAGACTTCATACACCTTAAAGTTCATAGGACGAAAAAAGGTTATTTTGAGGCCCTTATACTCATTATGCCTAGCATTGAATGGACTGGGTATTTACCTTATCAACTATCAAATCAATGGCGGCTCTATTTGATTTGGCACCTGAATTCGCACCTGAATCGGACCGAACCCAATATTTGTCAGGCTATTGTTCTCTTGTTCCCTCGAATCTATGGAGTAAGACATTGATTTGTCAATAAGATCAATTATGTTCATTGCATAATTGGCTCCCTTGAAAAGCATTGGCGCATGTGTAAACGAGGTGCTCTACCTAACTGAGCTATAGCCCTTGTCATAGATATATTAACGTATGGATAATTTCTTGTCAAGATAGATATT
Source organism: Metroxylon sagu (assembly GCA_017589505.3). Classification (NCBI taxonomy): domain Eukaryota; kingdom Viridiplantae; phylum Streptophyta; class Magnoliopsida; order Arecales; family Arecaceae; genus Metroxylon; species Metroxylon sagu. The sequence goes on along the minus strand of JACVBY030000605.1, from coordinate 973,083 downwards.
CTATAATCCCACATGATAGCTCTCTGATCCGTCTACTGTTAACAGATTGGTATTGCTTAGAAAAAATATTCCACTTATAATCCTATAAGTGATGGGTCCTTTTTTTGGTGATAAATAACCTACTTAACTCAGTGGTTAGAGTATTGCTTTCATACGGCGGGAGTCATTGGTTCAAATCCAATAGTAGGTAGAACTTATTAGATACCAAAGACCGAAGTCAATTGAGTGATATCTAATAAGTTTTTCTACCCATTTTCTTTTTTTTTCGTTATATCATATTAGACTTGATTGTGTTCAATTGGCAGAATCAAAATGTGGTGTATAATAATACACTTCTAAAGAACTTCTTTTGATTATTTTGATGTATTGACTTGACTAGGAGGAAATAACATTTACAGCCTCTACTCGTGTCCTAGCTCGTCTGAGAGCTAGATTCGCTTCAATTGCTTGTCTCTTACCCTCAGCTCTACTCAAGTTAGCTTCAGCTATTTCAAGAGCTTGCTGAGCTTCTTGGGGATCAATGTCAGTACCCCTCTCCGCATCATTTCCTAAAATGGTGACCTCATTATTACCTATTCTAGCGAAAACACCCATCAGAGCCACCGTTAACCATTGGTCGTTGAGGCGTATTCTCAAAAGACCTATATCTACAGCTGTGGCAATAGGGGCGTGGTTTGGTAATATGCCAATTTGGCCACTATTAGTAGATAAAATGATTTCTTTCACTTCTGAATCCCAAATAATTCGATTAGGAGTCAGTACACAAAGATTTAAGGTCATTTCTTCAATTTGCTCTCCACTTCTAAGTTCATAGCTTTCGCGGTAGCTTCATCGATGTTACCCACCAAATAAAAGGCCTGCTTGGGAAGACCGCCTAATTCTCCGAAAAGGATCAATTGAAACCCCCTAATTGTTTCTGCAAGACCAACATATTTCCCTAGAGAACCAGTAAATACTTCTGCCACGAAGAAGGGTTGTGATAAGAAACGCTCAATTTTTCGTGCTCTTGCTACAGTTAAACGATCTTCTTCGGATAATTCGTCCAACCCAAGGATAGCTATAATGTCCTGAAGTTCTTTGTAACATTGTGAAGTTTGCTTAACTCTTTGCACAGTTTCATAATGTTCCTCACCAACGATTCGAGGTTGTAACATAGTTGACGTTGAATCTAACGGATCCACTGCTGGATAAATACCTTTAGCAGCTAATACTCTTGATAGTATGGTAGTAGCATCTAAATGTGCAAATGTCATGGCAGGAGCAGGGTCGGTTAAATCATCTGCAGGTACATAAACCGCTTGGATTGAAGTTATAGATCCCTCTTTGGTAGAGGTAATTCTTTCTTGCAAAGAACCCATTTCTGTACTAAGGATAGGTTGATAACCCACTGCGGAAGGCATTCTCCCTAATAAGGCGGATACTTTTGATCCTGCTTGGACGAAACAAAAAATATTGTCGATGAATAGAAGCACGTCTTGTTCATTAACATCCCAGAAATATTCCGCCATGGTTAGGGCAGTTAAACCAACTCTCATACGAGCTCCCGGCGGTTCATTCATTTGACCGTAGACTAGAGCTACTTTTGATTCCGCAATATTTTTTTCATTAATCACTCCGGATTCTTTTATTTCCATGTAAAGATCATTTCCTTCACGAGTACGTTCGCCTACTCCGCCAAATACGGATACGCCTCCATGAGATTTGGCAATGTTATTGATCAATTCCATGATGAGTACTGTTTTACCCACTCCAGCTCCACCAAATAGTTCGATTTTTCCTTCACGGTGATAAGGAGCTAAAAGATCCACCACTTTAATCCCTGTTTCAAAGATTGATTATCTAACTGTATAAAGGCAGGCGCAGATCTATGAATAGGAGATGTTGTGCGAGTATCTACAGGACCTAAATTATCAACAAGTTCCCCAAGAACGTTGAAAATTCGTCCGAGAGTAGCTCCGCCGACTGGAACACTTAGAGGAGCTCCCGTGTCAATCACTTCCATTCCTCTCATCAGCCCATCTGTAGCACTCATAGCTACAGCTCTAACTCGATTATTTCCTAATAATTGTTGTACCTCACAAGTCACATTAATTTGCTGACCGACAGTATCTCGACCCTCAACTACCAAAGCGTTATAAATATTAGGCATCTTGCACGGGAGAAAAACGACATCCGATCGGGCCAATAATTTGAGCGATACGCCCTAGGTTTTTTTCTTCAAGTGTGGAAACCACAGGACTAGAAGGAGTAGGATTGATTCTCATAATTATAATAAAGTGAAATATGTTGAAATTTTTTTTGGAATAGTGCCATGCCAAATCAAAAATAAATGTCCGATAGCAAGTTGATCGGTTAATTCAATAAGAAAAAAAAAAATGGGAGTTAGTACTCGATTTAGTTGGTACCACCCAACCGAATCTGATTCAATCGTTTACTCATTCAATGAGTCAATTTTCAAGTTTAGCCAATGATTTTTTCAAAATGTCAAGTAGATGAAATCGTGAGTAAGTGTGTTTCATTTCTCTATCATTATAGAAAATACCATCTATATTAGATTATCTATGGAATTCGAACCCGAACTTGATTTATGATTCATTATTTCGATTTCACTGACCATTGTTCTTTATTTTTTTTGCATATAGATTAGATTTCCGCCTTGCGGTAATGATTCCTCTGGCATTACGACCTTTACCACAACGATGCTGTCCATAGATCTAATTATTTCGTGGATTGGATTTCACTTGACTGTCTATGGCTCCATTGCGTGTGCTCGGGGTAGAAGTTTTGTATAAATGTATCGCCGTGTTATTAAGTATTTTGCTTTAAGTTCTTTTCTCTATAAGAGGTGGAATAGAATAACCCGGTTGAAGCGTAATGATCATACGTCTGTAATGCATTGTATGCCCCATAATAGGTCCCATTCTTCTACCCTTTCCCGGGAGTCGATGACTATTCATAGCTATTACCTTGACACCAAAGAAGAGTTCGACCCAATGCTTTATTTCTGTCCTAGTTGATCCTGATTCGACATTATATAGTTCTTTCTACCACACTATCTCAGATACTTATGATTCCAGCCATTTCATTTCATTTAAAACTTAGAGTTTTAATCCCTTTCTTTCATTTCTTCAATCATTGATAAGAACTAATAATCCAAGTTTCAGTTAAATTAATCATTTTGACTGACTGTTTTTACGTAGATGATAAGTAAAAAAGCAGTAGGAACTAGAATGAATAGTGCAGTAGCCATAAATGCGAGAATATTGACTTCCATAATCTCATTGTTTTTTTTACTTCGCAATAACTCGGGATCTAATCCCATAGAGATAAGAAATTTGACTCCTGTCAATTCAATGGGATGAATTGAATTCTGATGATACTGAATCGGATCAATATTATGAATAACAATATCTGATCTATCAAATCGATTCATCATCGAGAATTGAATAGTATAACATAGGAAAATCTTTTATTTTATCCATACTAAATCCGAAATGGGATTCTTTATCGGATCAGGAATTCCATTGAATTTTTCATCCTTTTTTCCACTTTTTTTCTTTTCCATAACCTACTGTCTTCCTTATACAATTCTCTTTCCTTATACTTATACATACAATTATGAGATATTATATGACCCGGTATTCTATGGGTCACACAAATCCAAACAGTAGAAGTGAGATGTAAAAAAGGATGGGTGTTAAGTGGAAAAGATCTAATATTCCAACAAATTTACTAAAAAGGGGCGTTGCTTGGTCTTTTATTTTATTAGTATCTCTTCTTCTTTCTTGGATTGAGACTAGAACGCATACATCAAAAATTCAATGTGCAATTTGCATTGAGAATAGATAGATTGTTTCCAATTAGTCATTGAGGATACACAAACAAAGTCGAGGCTAGAAAGGGGATGGTTTAACCTGAGAGGTATTCTGTCGAGGTAATTATGTTAAGTTCATTGTGTATCGTACAATAAACGAATACAATTTGTGTATGTACTCCCGGTAAAAGTAGGGGAACTCTATTCCATTTCATTCGATACTCATCTGCTTCTATTTCCACTTTCCGTAAGCGAGTCCTGGCTCTTTCGAGCTGCTCAATGGCCCCTTTATATAATTCTTCCGAATTTCGAATAGTACTCAAGATCCTCTGTTTTCGATTATCTAATAAATCATTTAATGAAAGTAGATTATCTTACCATTAATTTCACAACTTCCATGATCTCTTCCCGAACCAAACATGAATCTTTCGATTCATTTGGCTCTCACGCTCAATTATTTATTTTATGTTATGGGCATTCCCATATCTTTTTTTTAATGTAATGAGCCTACCCTCTCTTTTCTGTTTATATTCAAAAACATCAAAACTGATACAAGACCAAAATATTAGGAGGACTCTTCTGACCAGACAAAAATCTATAATTATCAGCAAAGTTCTTTCTTTATTTGTATTTGTTCTTTATTTAATTTAAAATTTAAATTGTAAATTTATTTCTATATTTTTTTTATTTCTTTTTTTCTTCAAATCCAAAAATTCCTATTTTTTTTTTTACGTAGGTCGTCGATTCGGCATTGGAAAAAAAAGAGCAAGATGCCCATTTTTTTAATAAATGGTTCAAATCATTTTATCGATATGAGTGTTCTATATCAGATAAATTACCAACTATTCATTTTTAAACCATTTCGGTACTAACGTAGCGGTAGAAAGAGTACCATGTTTTGCCTGGACTTCAAATAGTTTAGCTTCCCCCCCCGGACCCACCCCCCAACCTAGAGTAGCTAGGTGTGGAAGTAAAATCAATCCTTGTTCATACATGGGTTTCTCTGGTACGAAATGAGCCACTTCAAATAGGTTCATTGCTCCGGCCCAGAATACGATTAATCCGGCATGGGCTATGTGAGCTCCAAGTAGTTTACCAGACAAATTGATAAGTCTGGCATTCCCGGCCCACCAAGCGAAACCAGTGGTTTCTTGGTCACGACCAGCTAAAGCTAAAGTTCCATTAAAGAGCGTTTCCATGGGGTAGAACCTCCTCAGGGAATATAAGGTTTTCATGAGGCTGATCCTGAGCCGCCATCCAAGCATGAATACCTTCGTTTAAGAGGATATTTTTGGTGTAGAAAGTCTCAAATTCAGGATCTTCCGCTGCACGGATTTCTTGGGAAACGAAGTCATAGGCACCGAGGTTCAGAGCCAGGCCGACTACCCCAAGAGCACTCATCCATAAACCAATTACTGGTACAAATAGCATAAAGAAATGTAACCAATGTTTATTGGAAAAAGCAACCCCAAAGATTTGGGACCAAAAGCGGTTAGCAGTGACCTGTGTTGAATCAAGAGTAGACAGTAAGCGTCTTTATTATGGTCGTTTCATTCTGTCCTCACTTATGAAAGGTCAAGCCGATACCATAGGTATTGCCATGCGAAGGGCTTTACTTGGAGAAATAGAAGGAACATGTATCACACGTGCAAAATCTGAGAAAGTAGCGCATGAATATTCTACGATAGTAGGTATTGAAGAATCAGTACATGAAATTTTACTAAATTTCAAAGAAATTATATTGAGAAGTAATCTGTATGGAGTTATAG